>JARBEQ010000015.1:131063-144447 GCA_030265355.1 Tritonia tetraquetra | reverse complement strand
TTTCTAAAGGCTATTTTTCTGTGTTTTTCTGGCACTAATACATTTTCCATACCTTGATTGATCATTCTATGGTGCCTTCCAAATCTTGTATACTAAATACTATACTGTTTACCGATCGCTGACCTGTCAATGACCTTAGATGGGTGAACACCTTACACTTGTTTGTTGTTGATAGTGATAGGTTTTAAAATACTATGGTACAGAGAGGTGCAGGTCTGATTGGGGACTTCCTGGCGTAGCGATAACGCCTCGTTAGCATAAGGTACTGGGTTCGATCGAACCCTGGCGAGAACGTTGGGATTTTTTTTCATTTGAACTTTCTTGAGTTTCATGGCTCTGACTATGACCCTTTGCTTATCCGGTGCACGCTATGGCACAACTAAGATGCAAGGGAAACAACTCTTAAAGTTTCCTCACTCATTTCATAATACCCAGTTGTTATTGTTTTGAGCCCTGTAAAAAAACAGGTCAAGGCAGGTTACACACATGTCAGACCTGTTACCTAAACATTGGTAGATCTAATACTCTTGTTTACGAATAATTTTTTAGAAATTTAAAAGGATAATTATTCTACGACACGATACACCTCTATCTAATTACTAATCTCTAGACTGGAGGCTCTTTAAAAAAAAAGAAAGACTGAAACTGAAACAAGTTTACAATTATAATTATTACAATCACGTTAAAGACAGTGACATGACTTCAGAGAACTAAGCAGTTGTTACAATTTTCAAATATGCATCACAACGTCAATTAAATCAAACGTTACCTCTCTCCTGAAATCAGTATTTCATCAAAACAACAATTTATAAACAAAACTTTTCAGCATCCAGCATGGGTTCAAGTCTTGATCCGCTAGTTTTCGTTTCATATTACGTGTTTACGGGCCAACTTTTTATATTGCAAAAAAATCCTGTTTTTTATGGATTTATCCTGAAGTCTACTTCCGATTACGACATTAAAAAAACTCATTCTGCTGATGATCTGAGTCGCAATGAGATAAAGTAATATTGATTTCTATTCGTTAAATTGTTAGTGAACTTGTCATCGAATAAGAGAACATCAAGGGTGTCGTTTTGTTAAGCGTGTATACTTTTACGAAATTCTAATTCAAAGGTTTCTTGTCAGAGTGTCATTGTCTAGTTTTTTATTCTTGTGTCATTGTCTAGTTTTTTATTCTTGATCTTGTGTCCGTCTTGTTTTCCTGGTGAGCAGAATTGTTCGTGAAGGGTCTGGTGAAAGTGGGTGTGTTGTCCATAGTTTCTCTTCTTTCATTTGTCATTATCTTATTCTTATGCTGAAATTTCCAGTTCCTGGAGGGGACTAACTTTAACTTTTTAAAAAGGAAGGCCAACAAGTCACCTGGTGGATGTCAACAAGTTGATTGTTGATCTCTCTGATTTAGAGATACTCAGTCTGTCTACTAATGTCTATGGACTATAGATAGCTAGATGTCTAATATTGTTACGTCTCTTTAAAGTTTTGCCCACAGATGATCTTAAAGAAGTAGATTTAACTTGTATCTATCTACAATTTACAATAAGTTAATGAAAATGAATGATGAATGTATTCTTTGGTTAGTAGATAGTTGGACTCATTCAGTAGAAGTTACTAACGAAAAATTATTGTAGAAATATTTTATCTTGTACGAGAGACTGATGTTTTTTACTCATACTCAAACCTCAGGCTATAGAGATCGAAAGCAGATGGATTTGTTCGGTTATTATGTGGACCTTGCTGTCATAGAAGTAGTGTATGATGAATATGATAAGATTCCTGTTTTCAGGGAGGTCGATGTCTTCTCACCCGATTGATTGATGTCAACACAGGAATCATAATTTTGATGTGTCTACAATCTTGAATTGCTTCTAGAACCACAGCATGAGTGGCAAAGTTATGTTTGAGATGTCTGTGCTCTTGATTTAATTGGTCGCTCTTTTGATCAAGTTATGATGGAAATAAATCATAGAATGTTAATGCATCGCAAGTGCAGGACTGTGTTAATAAGCCCTTTGAGGAGGTTGGTATGCTTGAAAAAGATATGCATGTAGAGGAATCAACAGTTCAAACAGTCCTACATATTATTATTCAACTTTTGTTAAACCACAAACTACAAGGATAGTGGATAGGGAAGATTTTAGTCGGTTGCAAGACAGTTCTGAAAACACTGGTGGTTCTAGCTATATATAATAAGTTCATTAAGCCGGAGAAGAAAATAATGACAACTGGTGATACATTTAGAAATTATTTGTTGAAATACTTTCAATTTCATGGCGATATGACTGGTCCTTGAAAATCCTCATCATGAGAAGTTGTTCATAGGTGATCAGTTTGTACTGTATTATTCGACAATGTTTTTTTGCGTAGTTTTGTTTGATATTAGTAGTTTTGATCTTGATCTATGCTGGCTTGTGAATATTGACTAAGAATAAACATCCTATCTTTTTTAATAAGGAAATACTAATTCAGGACCTCCGAAAGCTGTGAATAAGTTGTTGCAGTAAAAGGGAGAATTTTGTAAAACGATTGTGATGAATCTGAGCACTGAAATCATAGAATATATATTTTATGGTTTTGTTTAATTTTCTTTGGGTTTTTTCCTTTTCTTTGAAAATGATGATCATCAAGACTGTGATCAGAAATTTCTTCGAAAATTGTATTTTCGTCTGTTTTAATGAAGAAAACTTTTGAGTTGTCTTTCATCTATGACTCTAGAAAGCTTCCATCTTTTATGATTAGATTTCTAGTGACAAGTCTTTGACGTTGGCTTATTATTGTGTATGACAGTTTTCTGTTCAAAAGATAGACTTCTTTGTTTTTTTCTGAAAGCATTTAATTTCATCAATTTTCTCATACTAGTACTATTATGGATAATTTAAAAAAATTGTGTTTGGTCTTTTTATGATATAATGCACTTTTTTGTGTCGCTCAAAAAAGTAAGCCATCATAAAGGTAAAGTCGTGGTCCAGCATTATATTTTTAGACAGGACGACTATTGCTATTAGGCTCAAGTCTTCGCTTGGTGGGAGGGGGGTGTTGGAAATTGCTCTGGCATTTTCCTATCATGACAATCCACAAACTAAATTATTTGAGGTAAGTACAAGATTTTACTGAGGGATATCATTTTTCTTGGAGTAAATACTTTGATTTGTTTATTTTTTTAGTTTTCTCAACTGTAATAATTTATCTTTTGAATATTTTTAAGGGGATGTTGAAATTTTATTATTATTAAATTTATACAATATTTTGAGTGCTGGTTAGTCCAGTTTTTAATGTTGCCATCTCCTCATTAGAGATTTTTCAAATTCAATGAAATCAATACTTGCCATGGTTATATTTTATTTTGAATATTTGTTTCAATGTTTCCATCCATTATACAGGTTTTCATCTATGGTGGCCATGTCAAGCAGTATGTAGAGAGATTTTGTTTCCATGAAGTTGTCTCCGTTTGTGGAATTGATCGTGTACCTCTGACTTGTTGACTACTTTAATGGATCAAGCCATCCAATCCAGTTGAACCTGATTGTTTTGTACTTTCCGTTCTCATCATCGGCTCCTGGTGATAGAAGTGTGAAATCTACAAGTTTCATCCTTATATTCTAGTTAACAGGCTTTGTCAAGAATCGCCAGAAGATCTTCAATAACATTTAACATGTCAGGCGTTGGAGATGACTGCTATTTCTTTTGTACTTCGGCCTGTGCCAAAGTAAGTTATTGGAGAATAAACACACACATTGGAATTGAAAATATGATAAAACCTTGATTTTGAAACTTAGTGAATGCATGAGAAATTGATCGTTTTTCATTCCACTGCAAGTGCAAGTATACTCTGTAATACAATACATGCCTGCCTATTCATATTATGTTAGTGGTATGCCATTTGAAATGGGTTTGCCCTCGATCTCTGTCCGCAAGCATGCAGCTTTGACAGAGCCTGATGGCATCTCTGGATTGCTACTATCCCAGTTAAAGATAAAGTCAATTTGAGACTTGGTCCGTTTTTATTGAATAATCGGGGGCACAATGATTCTTCCTATTTCTCTCTATATTAATGCCTGTTTCTGTAGTCTTGTCCTGAATTTGGGTTGGATGGGGTCAACAGGCCTGTATTCACTCAAAAACAGTTTACCTTCAGACTTCAGAATAAGGCTTGAATTTCAGGAACTTGGTTATTTTCCATTGTCTTATGAATATTTGTATATGTTCCAAATCAGTTTGCTACTTCAATAGTGTGTGCATGATTTAGATGTTGTACAGCATTCTTAGTTATCTGGATCTATTTTCTATGATAATTGTTGTTGTTTTTGTTACCAGGGAGTAGCCTGTCCGTTCCGTCACGTGGAAGCTGCCAAGACCTGTAAGATTATATGTCAACACTGGCAGACCTCAGGATGTTTCAGACCAATGTGCAAGTTCCGACACTCAGATTTTCATGTACGTCATACTGTTTGTTCTTGGATAAGAAAAAAAAATTTAAATCAGTTGAGAGAAATTTGATTAGTTGAATTCATATGTCCTGACATCGAAAGGTAAACCAGGAATTGCTATTACAGTCGACTCTGTTAAATCGCAACACAGCAGGAGCAGCTAAATGTTTTGCGCACGGCGTACACAACTGACCGTCCAGCGATATTTCAATCGGTACCTTGCAGGGCTACTCCTGGCAGCATGCCAAATTAATTGACCGTGACACTAGGTATGTGGGATATGTATGCACACTCATTGTATTACCATGAGCGCAATTCTTTACTTATTTGGAGCCTGATTTCTCAAAAGCTATCTTACCGACGGACGTTGTTTTAAAATCGATGTATACTATTCAACCTTTTCTATAGTCTGTGAAGTTTTCATGTGTTTATGAGTTATGCCGTTCTTTTTTGGGTATTATTTCTTAATCAAAGTATGTCCATACTTCACAAACACAAACAAATCATACACACAATATTTGGATCTCACGTTTTAGGGCTCTATTGACAAAAGGTAGGTCATTTCAGCGCCCAAATGTCACTGTTTTTTCCCTTTTGAATTTGTAGATTCCAATTAATAACAGCGAAATACCATGCTTCTGGGAAACACAGGCAGTTGGTTGCAGTAAACCCAACTGTATGTACAAGCACAGCAAACCACGGCCGGACTCCAGGCCAGGTACAGTTTATACTGATTAGCAATGTTTTTGGTGTAGTTAATGTCCGGTTATTCAGGAACGAATGTTTTGTGATGTTATAAATGTAAAGAAAGTCATGATAGGGGAAAGGTGTTTTTTAATATTTTTTATGAATGAAAGTCTTCCCATTCGTTTGTACATCTAATCTCTATATTGTAGAATCTGTCCTGTCACCTCCTTCTGTTAAAGGTAACACTTATTAAATTATATCTAATTGTCTTTCCTCATCCAATTTAGCCTCGCCTCAAGTTGATCCTGCATCATCCCCTAAAAAGGAGAGCCAAAGTGAAGAGAAGAAAGAGTCTACAGAAGTTTTTGTCATGCCAAAAGTCAAGCCAGTCATTATT
Source organism: Tritonia tetraquetra (assembly GCA_030265355.1). NCBI lineage: Eukaryota > Metazoa > Mollusca > Gastropoda > Nudibranchia > Tritoniidae > Tritonia > Tritonia tetraquetra. The sequence continues at coordinate 138,936 of JARBEQ010000015.1, read as the reverse complement.
GATCCAGGTGATATTGGTGTGCCTTCATACAGATGTAAACCAAAAGGTCTTGTTACATCATCCACTTTAAAAGATATTAGGCCAAGCAAGTGATCAGCCCACTTACTTTTTTTGTGGTAGGATTTATTTTTGTCCGGACAGCAGCCTTTCAACCTACTCTTATCGATTTCCAACTGCCAATGGTTCTTTAACGTGCACACAGGACCTCTGAATTTATCTATGTCTCCGATAGGACTAGGTTCTTGATCCCACCTACCTTCATAGGATCAGGGGAGTGGCAAATAGGTTTACACCAAATTTTATGAAGAAAAACAACAGCTGTCACTACTGGGATTTGAACCAGTACCTTTCACTTCAAAGGCCAGAACCATACCTCTGAGCGTCTGGAACCCCCTCTTGTAAAGGTGCACACCACAATTCATGTGGCCAGGATTTTCGAACAAGTAAAGGTGATTGCAGGTTAAAAACTGGGACTATTGTCACTTGAAGGGTGACAGTGTTAGAAATGAGACCAAAAAAGTTTCAATTACAGTTATTAGTTTTACGCCCTTGGCAACACATTTTAGGTCATATCAAAGGCAGGACCTCCGATTTGTAGCTCATCCCCGATAGTACTTGATTCCATTGGAATCCACAGGGTCAGAGCCATACATAAAAACTAGAGAAAGTATAAGGGAAACTATCCCCACATCGCCACCAGGACCCGAACCCAGTACCATTTACTCACAAAGCGAAAGCTACCTCTAAGCCACAAAGCCCCCCTGAATGGCCAAGACAGGACTGCCTTAACAGTGGTTCATGACACAGACAATAGACATTGTTATAAAGAGAAAATGTGACCATGAATGAGATGTATCTCCTTACCTTGGAGTTTTCTTCTCCTCCTGTCATGGTATTGATAGACTGGACCTGGACAAAGTCTGCCATATGGGTTGGCTGTGGGGGTGGAGGTGTCAGACCACATAGAGAGGGATGAAAACAAATATATACATTTAGCAATGGAAATGTCAGTAATGCATAATAGGTTTAATAAGTACGAATTAGGTTTTGTTTGACTTTTTTCAATTATGCCTCTCATAGATCTTTATAAATCACAAAGAAAATAGGTAAAATTATAAAAAATAAGTGAATTGTATTTGTATTTCATAGATAAATGTATGACTTATTATATTTTCATACCATTATCATAATATGTAATTGCCACTTCGAAGTCAATACCTCAATCAAGGTAATAAGTTACATGATTTCTAAAAACCCCATATTTCTCCCATGTAAAACCCAAAGGCATTGTGATCATAGTTTTGATGAATGTCAATACATACGGTGGAGGCTTTTTCAGTGAGGTAGCTGATTCCAACATCTGGCCCTATCACAATTTCTACAGAGATGCTCCAGCCAGACTGAAAGGAAAATGAATGCACCACACATATAGAAGAAAGTAAACACAAGATCCACCGGTAATAGAAAACACATGTAAAACTTGGTGAGAATTACATATTACATATTTGAGAATAGTGATGCTAAGATGAACATTAAGAAACTTTCATGGTGTAGCAATGCTATTTATTTTTAAAGATTTGAACTGGCAGGCCAACTTAGTAATGTGCATGTGGCAACATATGCTCTCCTTCCATGTTCAATTAGCAATATTTAGCTCGTCAAGATGAACACATCTTCCATGTTATTTATCCTTGCTTTATCACCAACTTACCACATTTGATTTTGATATTGTCTATTCCACACTTGATTTTTTTAGCTTTAGTATCTTACAGAGGCCATCTCAAAACTAAAAGTTGGTAGATGATCACTTCTTGCCCTCAAATGATCAAATTGACATCAAGTGTTTTCTCAAGAGCCAAAAGGGCAAAGTGCAAAATCTTTCTTTCTTTCTTTATCAATAACCTTTTAGTACCTTTCGGTGTAAGGTTAAGTGCAAAATGTTAGTTAGAAATATTCTAGTCAAGAAAAAAGAAAATAATTATGAGCATCTCACTTCAGTATTGAAAAAAAAATGTAAGCAAGCTTTAAACTTGTCACTTTAAAGGATCTGTCAGTAGAAACTATACATGTCATAGTAAGCATTATTCATTAATGCTGAGAAATACACATTGAGAAATAAATGACAACTTACTCCTAAGGCACATCTAAATCTTTCATGGTTGAAATTATACACTCCTGATAATGTTTCAAAGAACTTGAATACACATTCCGACTCGGAGAGTTGAGCATACTGACGAAAATGTTGCTGTATCAGTTTCCGAAGAGCTTTACTCTGAAACAGAGATCAAAGTAATTTAAAGGAAAAGGAGCATGGTAATAGAAACTCTTATTTAAAATTTCAAAGCTCTGATGGTGAGCTGCCTGGTAGGTGCTTCGGCACTGATATTCTGACAAAGATCATTCATTGCCTTCTGCCAGGTACTCAATTACACCTGAACCAAGAGAGGTATGCAGAGTAAAGTGTCTTACCAAAGGACATGGCAGCTCACAGTCAGGATTACCCAGCCAAGTACTACCAAAAAACCAGTCATTTCGCTATGGGTGCCTCCAAACAATATATTCTGTAAACAGCCCCAACTTGTTTGTCCCAAAACCTTGTGGCCATCAACCATTGAATGGCCAAGATGTGAAGGAACAGATGGTTACAGTTGAGACTATTTACAAAATAAATTAAACACTTTTGGTCACTACAATACATCTTATAATGTTTATGCCACAAGTAAAATGTGTAAACAATATGAGCAAAAACAAGTAAACAAGACAAAATTGATCAGCACAGGCATAAGATATGAGTATTAACAAAGAATAATAATGTCAAAGTCCCAACTTTAACTCTCTTTACCTTCATACTATCTATCACAGATTTGGGGAGAAAGCGCTTGAGACCAACTTCTTTCTCCAAGTAGTCAAAATTGGACTTTTTGTCTAAGGCAACTTGTGGCATATCTTTAAAAAAACGTCTGAGGAGGATTGCAAAATAAAAAATACAAGTAGCAACTAACGAACACTTAATCCACAGACAATAACATCTTAAGATTGAGATAAGTATATCAAAAGTAAAATTTCATAAAAGCAGTTTGTGTATTATATCATTTTTATCACAACAATTCACCCATGCATTTCTATGAAAGAAATAAAAATTGTTTAGAAAAAGCTTAAATTTAATTGTTTAGAAAAAGAGAATAAGAAGTGGGATTAAAATCCTGCACTTCCGCATCAATAACAGAGTCCTAATTTATAAAAATGGAGCTTTTAGTTTTGCCTTCTCTCTTTTTAACACAATAATTGAAACTTGCTTCTATGATTGTACTTGAAACTTCCATTTGAATCTCCGAAGCAGACACATTACTACCTGAGGGTAGTGAAGGTGTACAAAGCCTATTCCCAATAGCGATCATCAATAACATGCGGCAACTCACCTCATTTCAATACAACCAAGACGGATGGCAACTTCTTGATCAATGTGTTCTGCCAACTCTTTTAAATAGTCAGAACGTACCTGAAACAAATGCAAACAAAATATTTCATTTGAACAAAGGCCGTACTTCCTTAAAAAAACGGATAAACGAAAAAAATGTAACAAAAACTTGCATGACCTTTGGACACCTGCACTAGTGGTATTGTAAAACTGCGAGACTTCCATCTTCATAAAGTTTGTGTTTGTGTGTGTCACCTGCTTTCCATTAATATTGAGTGAATCTTTCCCCACCCCCCCAAAAAAAAATAACCCCAAAACCTGCCAAAAAAAACCCCAACCCAACAAAACAAAATGATAACCAAACATACAAAGAAAGCCAAAAACAAATGAGAAAACTCCACTTTTTTGTGTGTTCTAGCAATATCACCATAACATGCTCATAAGGAAAAGCAGCCACTCATGGAGTGAACTCCATAAACATTCCCAGGACAGGCAAAGATGGCAATCCTTGGTCCGTGGCCTACACGAACAAGGGTCATGGGCAATGATGATGGTGTTTATGGAAAACTGCACCTCAATTTTGGGAGCGCTTTTCTTCAATGTCACAATATTCTGCCTCACACTGTGAGTGTGAGGATAAAAATCTTGCATTTCAGAGTTAGACTATCCATCTTATCCCACAACCATTTTTTCACTTCTTTATCATAACACCATACGAATGACGGGGTTGGCAGCTTGCAAACAACGGCAGTGATCATTGATGATTAAAAGAGATACCCTGTGTCATTTCTACAACAACTCTAACAAGCTCGATGAATAAACATTCACCCATTTTACCACTGCCTAGTGGAATCTAGTTACAGTTTGTTGGCAACCCCCTTACCTGATCATACAAATAGAAGAAGGTGACTTTGTCCTTCTGAAACAACTCCTGAAAGCTCTTTGGGAGGTAACGAATCCTTAGCTCATATCTGAGAGAAATACATGAAAAATATGGTGTTTGAAAAATGTTTGAAAAATGTATAATTCCTTTATTCTGTATTTTGTTAAAAAATATTCCAAAAGAGAATTTGTTGTCCAATGTTTCTTACTTGTTAAAACTCTAATGGAAATACCAGTTAAGAACCTCATTCCCTCCACAACAAATTGCAATGGATACAACAATCTGACTTTTGGGAGTTTTTGAAGATGAAGTTGATTTAATGTAAAAACTAGCAAACTCACTGATCAGATCTTAAAATTTCAATTGTTTTTGACTACAACACATGATGTGGTGTTATTTTGTTGTTTTCATGCTGTTCTTTTTCAAAAGTATAATGCTTTTCTTTGTGTTTATGACGCCTTTCAAATTATTTTCTCATCACAATATCTAACTCTAAAATCTACCTTTGTTTTTTTTTAACTCTCCGTAACTACTTGACTCAACAGTTTGTTTTTCATTCTCTAAACTCAAAAAAGCTTCCTAAATGAAATTTTACTGCTAACTTCCTCAAAATAAAAAGGCAACTTCTCTATCCATGCAACACAGCTGTTAAAATATTTTTCAAAGTAGTTTTGATGATAGCAATAGCAATGACAATGTATCACATCCATTGAAGCTTTCTGTCCGTGACTAACTCTAATATTTCATGGCCACGTAATCATTATTCTTAACAACATGAGATAAAACAATAAGGTTGTCAACATGGACAAAGTGGGGACAGAGTGAGTGCATTACACCCTAAATGCTCCAAGTCATGGTTCTAAAATTTGAAGTTTTACGCTCTTTTCAATACAGGTCATATCAAAGGCGGTTCTAAAGAACTTGAGAAGATTCCACGTGAATCTCCAGGGCAGAGCCATGAAAACTCTAAAAGGACCAGAATAAACCTCACACCAGGCAGGCTCAAACCCAGCCGTCTGCGTCCCGTCCCAAGCCAAGTCAGGGCTAAGAATGATCTAAAAACACCAAGTTTGAGAGACAATATAATGCCATTGTAATGGAAAGATTCTGACCCAACAGTTAAATTTATCATTGTATTGAAGAAGAATATTTCATGAGGCTTTACTATTTCTAAATCTTTCCCCACAAAATCAATTTACACTTTACAACAATATCACTATTTTACATTTCTTGATCATTTCCTGTTTTACCTTTCAGTGTCAGGCGCTATTTTACCATCTATCTCCAACTTACCTGATATTTTCAGGTAAGGCCTTGGACTCGTACTTCTGTCGCACCTGATACATGCTGAGATCATTGTGTAGCCAATTTCCCAGCTTCTGGGGAGTGTTCACCAGTTTTAAAGCAAAACATCGGCAAAAATGGCGGTTGCCAGCTGCCAGCCTACCAACTACAAGACGGATTATATCCTGTATAGGAATAGCGGATGTGGATCAAATCAATGACAAGCAAATATACAAAAATCATACATTCATTCACAAGGTCAGTTCACATAGTCAAGTCTATGGGTTCAAAAACAGCATCATAACACACCGGTTTTAAAACAATTTTATACGGTAGCCAGTCACATAACAATCAGTATGGACTTATGTGATGTAATACTCAGAGCAGTTGGGACATAACCATTTCACAATCTTTAACAAAACATATTGTAATAATGCTGCAACCATATAAGACTTACATAAAACTCATTGACATCAAAATTCTTTTTTTTTTAAATTGTCTTAAAAACAAATAAACCCCAACATATACTATCTTTTACTTTCAAATATATAAATTTTAGCCCTACACTGTAATGGTAACAGGTAAACTGGATAAGAAAGAAAGAAAGTATCGTACAATTTAACGTTTAAAAGTTGTTTGTTTTACACCTCTGGCAACATATCTCCGATAGGACTTAATTCCATATGTGTCAGAGCCATAAAACTCGAGAAAATTTTAAGGAAAAAATCTTAACGTCTCTGTCAGGCTTCCAATCCAGTACGTTCTGCTCATGAAGTGAAAGTGTTACCGCTAAACCGCAAAGCCCACTATCAATAGACACTATAATAACAAAAATAGAGCACAATGCAAAATGATGTCCTACCTTGACGTCTGTAGCATCACCATATTTGACCATGTTAAAGCCACTGTTGGGCAAGTGGACTTTCAAAATGGACTTTTCCAAAGGCAGATTCATGTTGATGATTTGCCGTTGGTTGTTGTTCACTAATCACGATGAAGAAACCAAATGTACTGTTTAGTTGTTCCAATCAAAGAATGTTATCCAGACTCATGAACACAATCTTATAACTGAACTTGACAGTCATAAAAGAAAAAAGAACTTAATTATTTGCACTTAAATAGCTACTTGAATAGAATGTCCTTGCTTTCCTGAGCTGGCCCAGGCTTGAAATTTGTTAATGAGGAATGTGAATTGTCTTTTCTCATTGTCACATTAGTGTCACATCTTGCATATAAAAAAGTCACACACCATTTTCCATTTTGCTAGGGTGGGGGACCTGTTCGAGGCTGTCGAGGCATTGTGATATCAATTCTGTTTAAGGAGAAAATAACAAAAATACATGAATACATTTTCATAATAAACAAAAAGAGCACAAATACAACATTTTGTTCCAACACATCTGGTAAGACCAAGAAAAAAATAAAATGGACTGCCAATGAGGCACAAACTAGGCATCTGTTTCTTTAAATGTGACTTATTTGTGACAAACAAGGTATTTATCTGGAAACAGATGGGTTCATGATCACAACAATAATATCATAATTGACATGTACGTTTATAACCATCACCACAATGCTTCAAACTAACAGGTGTCTTGACCTACTAATTACCAGTAATCCCGTTCACTGGTTAGTTCAAACACAAAGGTAGACCTGGTTAAACACACAATCATATCCATCCCAGCTTGCTCTCTAGTCCAGGCCATTATTGTCGTCTTTTACTGGTCCAGAAATCAAAACTAACAACCTTACTAAAGCTTGACAAGACATAGAAAGTGATGGCAGCTGGTGTAATGACACACTTATCCCCCTTTGTTTGTCAACAGGTCAGTAATTGTTGTAGACGGGGGAAACCATGAACATAACATACGTCTTTCTCTATTACTATGACTCACACAATGAGCAGCTCGTTCTAGATAACGAGCCAAAACAAACACCAAGGTGTTGGATTAGGAGCTGTTGTATTATCCTTACAATCCAACATGTCAAACACATGTGCAAGGGCGATAGACCAGGTGGTGACCTAAGCCATTCACATCCCCATACACACCCCCAGCACACAACACACAGGAATTGTTGGGTGAATGGATGATAGACAAACTATTATAATAATAGGGATCTCCTTTACAGTGAATAGCCAGTAAGTGTTTAATAAGACCCATAGCCAAATGAGACTACTCCAAAAAGAAAACCGGTCTAGATAAAAACAAAACAAAATACAAATACATGGGTTGGGGGGGGGGGGGGGGGGGGGGGGGGGGGGGGGGGGGGGGGGGGGGGGGGGGGGG
>JARBEQ010000015.1:95696-108261 GCA_030265355.1 Tritonia tetraquetra | reverse complement strand
TAAGGATTTGTGAAGGCATTATAAAAGTCTTACGTTCTTCCCAATGCGTCTCAATAATATAAATGCCATTGGCCAACAGAAGAAAGAAAAAATCAGTAGGCACACTGATAGCTTGGACAGGATGACACCATGTTTACTGTTGATATGCAATGATTATTTCAGTATTCGTACTGTCTGATCTGTAGCTAAAGTTGCATTGGATAGGTTTTTGATGGAATATATAGGCACAATTTCAAGTTATATTAGGTAACCCTCCTGCGCTCAGTGCGAGCACGAAAAAAAAATCCCCCAAAGCGCGACAAAAATTACCGTCAAAAAGAGATGAAACGACCGGAAATCTTATCAATTGTGCAATCAGTCCAAGCACTACTTCTGCTGCCATCTCCACTACCACTGCCATCACCACTACTACTGTTTACTACTATGTACTGCTACCGCTTACTACTACTACTACTACTTTGGTGGTGAAATTGATACATTGGGATGTCATGTGCCATTGCTTCATTACACACTCAGTCTGGGTTTTTTTCCAGAAAAGTTGGCAGCTATTTGGGCTAATTCATTAAGGATTTGTGAAGGCATTATAAAAGTCTTACGTTCTTCCCAATGCGTCTCAATAATATAAATGCCATTGGCCAACTGAAGAAAGAAAAAATCAGTAGGCACACTGATAGCTTGGACAGGATGACATCATGTTTACTGTTGATATGCAATGATTATTTCAGTATTCGTACTGTCTGATCTGTAGCTGAAGTTGCATTGGATAGGATGGAATATATAGGCACAATTTCAAGTTATATTAAGTAACCCTCCTGCGCTCAGTGCGAGCACGAAAAAAAAATCCCCCAAAACACGACAAAAATTGTCAAAAAGAGATAAAATGGTCGGAAATCTTATCAATTGTGCAATCGGTCCCAAGTACTACTACCACTACCATCTTCTCAATCATTTATTTACCAAACTTTTTAAATAATTTTATTGCCAAAATTTGTACAATTGTGTATAATCATTTTATGAAGAAAAAATTAAATTTCAAGGAGTTGGTAAGATTTTACAGGCAAAAAACTAAAACACGATTATCTCAAAACAGACTTTTTTGAAAAAATGTGTTTTGTCAGAGGATGGCAGTACTATTAACTGCTCTTACTACTACTACTTAGGTGGTTAAATTGGTACATTTTGCCGATAACCTATGGGATGTCATGTGACCTTGCTTCGTTACGCACTTAGTCTGGTTTTTTCCCAGAAAAGTTGGCGGCTAATTCATTAAGGATTTGTGAAGGCATTATAAAAGTCTTACGTTCTTCCCAATGCGTCTCAATAATATAAATGCCATTGGCCAACAGAAGAAAGAAAAAATCAGTAGGCACACTGATAGCTTGGACAGGATGACACCATGTTTACTGTTGATATGCAATGATTATTTCAGTATTCGTACTGTCTGATCTGTAGCTAAAGTTGCATTGGATAGGTTTTTGATGGAATATATAGGCACAATTTCAAGTTATATTAGGTAACCCTCCTGCGCTCAGTGCGAGCACGAAAAAAAATCCCCCAAAGCGCGACAAAAATTACCATCAAAAAGAGATGAAACGACCGGAAATCTTATCAATTGTGCAATCAGTCCAAGCACTACTTCTGCCATCTCCACTACCACTGCCATCACCACTACTACTGTTAACTACTGCTTAGGTGGTGAAATTGGCACATTTTGCCAATAACCTATGGGATGTCGTATGACATTGCTTCATTACGCACTCTGAGTCTTGTTTTTTTCCAGAAAAGTTGGTAGCTATTTGGGATAATTCATTAAGGATTTGTGAAGGCATTTAAAAGACTATTAATAGTATTTAAGATTAAAGAGATAAATCAAGTAGCTACATGACATTGCATCTTATCTAATGTGATTTGTGTTTGGGATGTATGTGGTTCTTGAAAAGGTCAGGAATTATTTTTTTTCTGAAGTTGTGGGAACCCTGTTTATCTAGTGTGACAGACCTTTATTCACATTATAAAAAAATTCTCACACAAACAAATGCCTCTGTCATGGAAAAGAATTGGTTTTGGCCTTAGTTAGGTGCATACTAAGTAGAAGTCAGTTTGATGTGTAGGTCTCAAGTGACAGAAGGGCCCAAGATATGTACTCCTTACTAGCATTACTACAAGTTCATTGCTGTGTCAAAATGTAAATGCCTCTTGAACCTCTAATTTGGATTGTTCTGATCTATATACAGTGCCTTTCAATAATATGAATGCTATTAGACATGGAACGATGTCAGTAGTCACACTTATTGCTTGGACAGGATGACATCCTATTATTACTGTTGATATGCAATGATTATTTCAGTATTCGTACTGTCTGATCCAAAGCAATAAGTTGCATGACACACGGGTCTTCGTTGGAAGCCTCTGACATACACTTATAAATTTCAATGTTCTGGTTCATAAAATCACCCCATTTTATACTTTTAGGACCCCATGCCAGAAGTCCGACAAAGCTCTTTTGCACTTCTTGGAGATTTGACCAAGGCTTGTTTTCAACATGTTCGCCCTTGTATTGGTTAGTATTTTTTGTATAAAAAATTAAGGCATGTCGAGAATGAAAAAACGATTGATTTCAGTTCTTGTTCTCATCCTTGATAATTTATAAAAAGATTCCATTTATTTTCACCTCTTCAGCCGACTTCATGCCAATTCTCGGAGCCAACCTGAACCCTGAATTTATCTCTGTTTGTAACAATGCTACGTGGGCAATCGGAGAAATTTCTATCAAGATGGGTAAGTAACGGAGGGGACGGGTGGTCTCTTATTCTGACCTAAAAATTGCTTGGAAAGGATGATGCCTTTTTCTTCTGTTGATTTACCATGAATATTTCAGTATTCGTACTGTCTGATCCAAAGCAATAAATAAGTCATCTGTATCATTTTTTTCCCCAAGTACTTAGGGATTAATTTACAAGGGACACTCCTCCACAGCATTTCCACTTAAATGTATTTAAAAATGATTATTTATTGAATAAGCTATGGCGTAATTAACTCACTTAAGACAGATGCGCCTCTCTAACGCTAGTTTAACCATTTGTTTCGTTTGGTATGAAATCGTTCGGTAAGTTCATGAATCATCACAATTGAAATGAGATAAAGAAACAGTTCATGAATAAAGAATTTAAAACCGGCAGGTGATCTAGTGACATTTATTGAGTTTTCAGTACAATTTTATTCATGAAATTGTTATTAGTTTTCGGAAACGTCAGAATTCTACTAAATTCAATAAATCATTTTTAAAAGGGTTGAAACATAGTTTTAAGGTTGATTGTCATGTAATGTGCATTGTTGGGATTTTTTTGTGTGAAAATGCCATGAAGGTGTGGAGATTTTTCAAACTATGTATGTAATAGTTTTTTGGGCCCAGTCTCGAGTGAGGTCCTAAATTATTTTTAAAAATATATTTTTGCACAGAAGCAAATGCCTGGTTGGTTGTGTTTGTTTTTGTTGGGGGTTTTTTGGTGAATATGGTTATGATGTTATAGTATCTTAAAGATGACTCAGGATATTGCCTCATTATTGGTTATTGTTTATATTGGATACAGGAGGTGACATGCAACCTTTCATCGGACTGGTGCTTGCCCAACTTATTGATATTATAAACAGAGCTAACACCCCCAAGACTCTGTTGGAAAACACAGGTTAGTTGTCGTCAAAAGTTTGTTTCTTTTTTAACAACCCCTCTTTCCTTCCCTGTCCCCATGGAGCTGAAGTCTTTTTATTCTGTTTATTTGTTTTTTCATCAGCATTATTATTTACTTAGAATTACAGGGAAGGGGTTATATCCTAAGTTCTGAACGCTATTGGATTTCTTTGTATTTATGTGATTTGAATGGTTATTATCCATAGGAAAGAATGTTTCCTGTTGTGAAACAATTGTCGTACCCTTACCTTTTTCGTTAAAAAAAGCAAGGGCAAATTTTACAGAATATACATACAATGGGACATTAGATTTAGGCCCTAGGATATAGTTGACATTCAAGCATGTGATTCAAAATTTGAAATGGTCGTGGATACATCTCTGTTTCTTTTTGTTCAGTGACTTATCCGCAAGGTCACTTACTTGACTGAAATATTTTAGACGGTGACTCTTATGTTGTCCCTGTCGTGCTGTTGATCTTTTCATTCTTGTATTGTCAACTATATTTTGTTATCTATGCATATTTTCTATTTGTTGGGAGCTACTTATATATTTTTTTTTTACATTATAAGATTTTACAAACTGGTGATAGTAAGATGTGTGTTTGTCTGACTAATGGTTTGTTGTTTTTTTTTCTCAGGATCATTTAACATTCAGTTGGAACACAACTATGTTTGTTGTATTTTTTTTAAACTGCTCATTGTTTTGTTTAATGTATGTATTGTTTATTGTTCAATGTTCTTTCTTCCCATTATATTTGCCTTCTTCGTGCGTTGTCTCATCTTGTCGTCATCGTGGTTACATAGCCATAACTATTGGGAGACTAGGCTTTGTTTGCCCTCAAGACGTGGCCCCACTTTTACAACAGTTTATCAGACAATGGTAAATTTATTTTTTTTTACTTTATTCATTTTGGTATATTTTCTTTGTTTGACTTTACCATTTATTTTTTCCAAGCATTTTATTTCCCCATTTATTCTTGTCTCAATGTTAATCTGTGTCCATTTTTTGCCCTTCTGTCCTGTTTTATCCCTTCTGTATTATGCGCTCACGAGGACCAAACAGTATTTTGTCAAAGAGGTAACCATATGATGTACATCAGCATGGGTGCAAGTTTCAGAAATTGTCTGGATTGGTGAATCGTCAGTTGACCAATCAAAAAATTGCCAGTGGATAATTTTAAAAATTATAATAGATGAAGCTATGAAATACAAGTGATAACACATACCGAAATAATAGTAAATTAGCTCAAGTCAAGTGGGGGGGGAATTTTATACATTGATTTTGATTTGAACGTTTGGGGGAAAGAGGCTAGGATTCGATTTCCGATCATATAGATCGGAATTGCTCTCTGCATTCCCGTTCTGCTGTTTCTAGGCTCCTTTTTTTGTTGCAATAGATGAATGGCTCTAATCCGACTGGCTATCCAGGATTTTCTCCCCATTAAGTTCAAGGAGAGGGTTGGTTTCTATCCATAGATATAGACTCTCCTGGAGTGGTTGCTCGTTGTACTGAAGACTTAACAACTGGGATGGTGCTGTAGTTTTTAGTGCCACGACAACCACAGAGTGAATTTAATGGTACCTTTTTGTTATGTCTTTCAGGATTCACAGAATTTTCACTTGCACCCATGCACCAATCCATAGAGCAACAATTTGCATTGTTTGCCAAAGCATAAACAGTGTGTGAAAGAAGAGTGCATTTTAAAAACGATAAGTTTATATTCATTCTAGATTATACATTTTTTAGTTGAGAGGTAAGTCTTGGTGAAATATATTGAAGAAAGTGTGGAAGGATTATCTTTGAATATCTTTTATCTTAAGAAATTCTTATTTAATGCTGTCTTTTCTTCTTACAGGTGCACCTCTTTGCGAAATATCCGAGACAATGAAGAAAAGGACTCTGCATTTAGAGGCGTCTGTCTTATGATAGGTGCTAACCCATCTGGAGTTGTCCAAGACTTCATTTTCTTTTGCGATGCTGTCGCTTCGTGGATGCACCCAAAACCTGACTTAAAGGAGATGTTTTATAAGGTAAGTTGAATATCGATCTTTGTAGCCTAGTGTTGTTAAACAGGGATTCAAGTGTTTCAGAAAACTTCAATAATCACCATTTTTATTTTTGATTCGATTTGAATTTTGTCTTACCATGTGTACAACAGTGAAACGATATTGTTCTTACAAAGGAAGTGACCACAAGGGCTACATTCATTTGTTTATTGACCTTGCTTTATACCGCTCAGTGTATTGCTCATGGTGTCAGTAAAGAGGTCGGGACACAGTGGGCTGATCACCTGCTTGTCTGAAATTCTTTGATCAACAGTAATTTCCAACCCTGTGTTCAGCTATGCTTGGTGGTTTGAGTGCCTGGATTTATACTGGTTATCTTGTGTACCCTTCATGATTGAAAATGGAGTTGGCCCCAACACTGCTCTGCGATAAAAATGGGGTTCATTCGAACACTATTCAAATAACTTCACACATCAAGGATTTTTTTTGGTACCGTATCAGAAATGCTAAAATTCCTGTGGCCACCTCAGAATTTGATTTAGGCTTGTTTGATCTACATACCGTTTAATCCAAATGTTTTTTGCTTCTTTTTTTTTTTAAACAGATCCTCCATGGGTTCAAGGCTCAGGTTGGCGAAGAAAATTGGTCTAAATTTTCCGACCAATTCCCTCAGCCATTGAAAGAAAGGCTTACAGCAAATTACGGGGTGTGAATACAAGGGTTCACGGTAAGCAATGAGACATCAACTTACTTACTTTATTAGATTTTTATTATTATTACATTGTATATCAAATTGTCCAGTTCCTTGTTACCATTACAGTGTAGGGCGCGCTCTATCAGGATTTACCCTGGATCAAGATATTAGGCCAAGCAAGTGATCAGCCCACTTTTTGTGGTAGGAATTAATTTTGACCGGACAGCAGCCTTTTGGCCTACTCTTCTCGAGTTCCAACTGCCAAGGGTTCAAAATTTGCCCCCGGAACCTTAGAATTTATCGTCCGTCTCCGATAGCAGACCTGCCAACCGTCCCATATCGGATAGGACTAGATTCTTGATCCCACCTACCTTCATAAGATCAGGAAGTGGCAAATAGGTTTACACCGAGTTTTATATAGAAAAACAACAGCTGTCGCCGCTGGGATTCGAACCTGGTACATTTCACTTCAAAGGCCAGAACCATACATCTGAGCCTCTGGGACCGCCCGAATGAGGTATCCACTGCTGAATATTATAGGCACTGCCATTTGCAAGCTTGTCATGGAGAAGAAAAGCGCTTCCAGTTCCAGGGAGATTATGTACTTTGTACAAAATGGCTCTGGTGCCATAAATTTATTAACAAGAAAGCCTCATCTATGTGATCTTATCCGAATATATATTTTATGTAATTTACATTTATGACATTCACTCAATTGGGTTGATCACCTGCTTGGCTTAATATCTTGATCCAGAGAAATCCAGACTCATTGTGCTGGCCCTACACTGTAATAGTAAAAGGGAATTGGATAAGAAAGAAAGAACATTCACTCAACATGTCTCTCAGCTGTACAGTATTTTTTAGATTAATGAATTATGTACCGGTAGCCTTTATACAAAAGCCGCATGTTTTGTGTAACCGATCAGGTTTTTTTGTGTTGCTATCACTATCATGAATTTCACGTTTTGGCCTGTGCTTTTTAGGTAGTAGCTACTGTGGTTACATACTTTTCGAATGGAAATGGTTTTATTGAATGCTATCCAACTTAGCTCAGTCATATTTTGCTATACAGTTGAATGCTTTTTATTATTGTTGATGTAATTTATCATGGCAAACCTTATTGTTTTTAGGTATAAATATGTTTGTGTTTTTCTTCTCCTTATAAGGTTTTGCATCTGCTGTTGATTTACTGAGCTCTATGTGAAGTCTATACCATCCGAAAGCATCCTGTCTGAAATCGTTGGTATATTCCCGTATTTGAAGACAGCACAGATACAGCACTAATCCTGCTCTTAACTGGGAAGGGGGGTGGGAGGGAGGAATTGGCGTTTAAACATATGAACTGTTTACCAAATGTCCATGATCTGTTTTGAGAAGTAAAGAATCATGTCTGTCCCTTGTCCTGGGTACTTTAACACAC
This sequence comes from Tritonia tetraquetra, assembly GCA_030265355.1. Classification (NCBI taxonomy): domain Eukaryota; kingdom Metazoa; phylum Mollusca; class Gastropoda; order Nudibranchia; family Tritoniidae; genus Tritonia; species Tritonia tetraquetra. The sequence continues at coordinate 100,453 of JARBEQ010000015.1, read as the reverse complement.
GTGTCAATATTGATCATAGTATATTGTATCGGATCATTTTTGTTATTGTGGACGCAAATGTCACACATGTGAAAAACAAAAGATTTTATGTTAAATAATTTTTACGTTGTACATTGGAAAATAAGAAATACACTAATCAATCCAGTATTGTTGAGAGTCTGAGCATTCGTAACAGATCTTAATATTCCAGGTTGTTCAATATAGTATATAATAAGAAGTCTTACTACTTCATTTAGCAATTAAGACTGTTCTTTCTCAAACACACTTCAATGATGGTGTTGTGCATGTTCTCTCCCAACGTGTCTTGTCTTCGTATCACCCGCTCTTTGCCGTCCTGGCTTACATAAGGGAACCACAAACAGCGAAAGATCTAAGCTGAATTAAATAATTTTTGTTTTTAAATGATTGCTTGTGTCCGTCTTGTTTTGGTTGCTGCAATAATTTGTTTCATTTGTGTTTTAAGATTATAGAGCTCATCACCAAGGTGATAGCAAGATTTGCTTACAAGAATATGTGTAACATTATACTATCAGGTTACCTACTCAAAGTGTCGGTCATGGGCTGATCACTTGCTTGTCTTGAATTTCTAATCCATAAAATTTGTTCTTTCTTTTGGTGGTGGTTGAAGCACCTACATGCAATGTTAGATCGTTATAGGATCTGATTTTGTCTTACATGTAATTGGAGCCAAACACTTCAAAATGGAAAGGAGTTTTATAATTTTAATTGTGTAGCACCATACAAGTCAGGTCTTAAGTAGTCTGTGATATCAAGTTGTTTTTTTTCACATTTACTGTCAAGTCGTACTCAATGTTTTCATAATACAAATATTTTTATTTTTATTTCATATTGTTGAATATTCTTTAATTGATTTACTTAAGTCTTTCAGAGTATGACATTGTCTGTTATGTGATTTTTGGCACTTAGCTTATATATATATATATACATACATACATAAATTTTTTATATTTATTATATTACTTTAATGCCAAACATGTTGTCATGGTCCCTTATCCTGAATGTTTGTTATTGTTGAACTTGTATTTTTACTCCCTGTGACACTTGATGTTTCATATTCAGGGTGTAAAGCAGGTATAACAGCGGGAGTTAGTACCAACTCTTTTGCACACTCGTCCATATTGTGTACATATCTCATCATCCAATCCCGCCTTTTCCCTGAGAACTTACTTCATTGTCTTGACTTTCACAGTGTTAAGTTCTATTTACGCACACTCTTGTACAAATTATAAACTGAGAATTTTTAATCATGGTGCATCCCAAAAACCCCTTTAAAAAAGCCCACTATTATTTTTGTCTTCAGTATTATGTTGTGTTTGCATGGTTAAGGGGTCATGTCAATTATGTTGTTTTGATGATATCAATTTTTTTTTTTTCATTTTTATTGTTTGATTTTTAACTCAGCAGTTTGAAGGTCCCTGTGATGTCATAGATGTGAGTTTTGAATGTTTCATTGTGTCTGTCAGCTTTGTTGAAAGGGTTCCCATGACTTTGTTGATTTAGCTATTTATTTGTGGGTGAGTTAGTTGTAAAGTGAATAATCCCTTTCAAAACAAACTTGCTCTGGCCTAAGTAATTCATTTGATGGAAAGAAAGAATCTCATGCATAACCTTTTTCTTTTTCACTTCAAGCATTTGGAACATTTCATTTGTTAATTGAAGCGAAATTCTAAATCTTGGAAATGAGGTTACATCCTGTTAAAAAATATAGCGTTCTGTTTTGTTTTTTCAGTTAGTATGATGGGTCATGCATGGCTTGCTGTTTTAAGTTTAAAAGTTGTTGAATGTTTTTGGATAATAGATGTCTAGCTTTTTTAAACATTACCTCTCGATGCTTGGAAAAAAAGACATTTTTGTATTTTTAATTGAGCAGGCCTCAGTTTTATATTTTTGGAACAAAACCATTGATTTTAAGTATCCTGTGTGTTCTTGTTTTGTTGGCTCTGTTAAAGACTTCTAAATAGCTACATCTAATTGTTATGGTTCTTTGTCGTGCACCTCACAATTGTTTTAGTTACGACAGTGTAGTAGATATATTGAGACAATACTGACAGCTCAAGAATTTCAGTGGTAATTTTAAATTATTGTAAGACTGCTTTCAAGATCATGTGTGAATATGCTGGTTGTTTTGTTTTTTATTTGTAAATAAAGAGCAGTGTCTAAAGATTACCTCAGTAGTTTGCTTCTTTCTTATGTCAAAATGTGTTTCCACAAGCAATGAAAGAATCAAAATTGTTTTGATCTTGTCTTGAGTTGACTTAGTATACGTCGTTTTAGTTTTAGTGCTTTCCCACCTTTTTTTCAGTTAAATTATTTAATTTATATCTCTACTCCTGGAGCCTTTACACGTCCACATTTGATTGTGTCCACTCAAATGATCAGCCTTATCTGACACTCCTTACATGCCTGTGGGGCCTACTTTTGGTTTTTGATACAGCCTGGTGCCAGATTGTTATAGGATTTTGATCAAAAGAGTTTAGGAAACGGTGCCTTATTTTTGTGAATTTGTCTAATTCATTGTTGCTCGTCCGCTTGTTTTAGATGTGCGTTCACTAGCTACGGCAGTGAGCACGAGTAGCATTTTCACTCAAAAAAATATACAGCGGACATGCAAAAGTGTATAACGCAAGGGCCAAGGGCTCCATTGCTATACAATTTTTTGTACTGAGGTAGCATCCATGTACACGTGAATAACATTTCTCTCTTGGATGTGAGGATTTTTTGAGCAGGTTTGTTCTTAGAATCTTCTTTCTTATCCATTTCCCTTTTACCATTACAGTGTAGGGCCAGCACTATGAGGCTGGATTTCTCTGGATCAAGATATTAAGCCAAGCAGATGATCAACCCACTTTGTGGTAGGAATTAATTTTGCCCTGACACTGACAGTGGCCTTGCTGCCTACTCTTATCGATTTTCAACTGCCATGGGTTCTTTAACATGAAAATGGGACCTCTGAGTTTATCGTCCTGTCTCCAATAGGACTAGGTCCTTTGAATCTTCATACACTTTAATGCTTTGACTTTGAGGTTCACATCGAATCTTCCAAGCCCTCTTGTAGAGACAACTGATTCTCAGATTGAGTTCTTTCTGTCTTGGATTTTGATATTTGGAATATGTTCAGTGCCTTATGTGGCTCTTGTTTGTTTAATCGAGCCCTATTAATACCACAGAGCATGTTTAGGCCAGCCCTAAGTTAAGCCATGAAAGTCATACAAGATACGCAGGCACCCAAACATGACTGAACAGAGTTTCAGACAAGCAGGTGATCAGCCCACTTTGAGTTGATCACCTGCTTGGCCTAATATCTTGATCCACAGAAATACAGCTTCATAGTATAGTGCTGGCCCTACACTGTAATGGTAACGGGGAACAGAAGAAAGAAAGCCTTTGTAATTTGTAGCAAAATCTGCTCAGTTCTCGGGGTTTACCACCAATGCAACAGTAAATATTGTTAGTGTTAGAGCCAAAACTTGGGCAACACCTATGTGCCATTCTAGGTTCGAGCACAGTGGGCTGATCCCCAGTTTGCCTTATATACCTGATCCAGAGTTTTCCAGCACTGTGTTCAGCAATGCTAAAAAATGAATTTGAAAGTAAATGAGACCAAAACTGAAATAAAAATATCAAGAAGTCGAGAGGAATGGAAAAGTGTTCGAAAATTGGGCATTTAATCATGAAACAGAAGACATCCAAAGTAAGAAAGACACTTGCACAAAATGCCTTTATTAATCAACTGAAAAACCTCTGGAAATGAATAACTTTGTAACGGAACAACGAAGAATACAACTTTACGAAACATTAGTAATGTAACACCAATTTTGATCTATAATAAATAGTGGGACTGGGGGCTAACGAAAATGAATTTGAACTTGCTAAACACCTAAAGAAGAGGCGTTCACTGGCCTGAAAAAAATAGTAACAAAGACCTGTACGACCTTTGCAGACTCAGCAGAATAACTGAGCAACGATGCAATTTGTTTGGACACATTCTTCGACACAGAAGCGACGAAATACTAGCTCAAAACAGCTATGCAAAATTATTTCAAACAAGGAAACAAATAAAGAGGAAGAGCAAGACCATCTCTGCCTATAAAAAACTAAACCAAGACTTTAAGCAATACACACAATAACGATAGAAACAAGCCAACAAAATACATTCGCCTTTCCAACTAAACTAAAAGAAACAATACATGACCTATAGAGACTTGCTCAGGACAGAAACATGTGGGAAGTAACAATGTAACTATTTTTTTTTTTAACGAACAAGCACAGTAAACACAGTCAAGGGCAAGCGTCCCTTCCTACTTGTGACTGCAAATTGCAAAGCCTGATTATTATTATTAGTACTAGCAGTATTATCATTGAATTGCAATAATCGTATTCTTAGCAGTTAGTGGTAGCTTCAGATGCAGGATTTCATTCCGTTGATGTGGTATGCGTTATTTCTTTTTTTTTTTTGGTAGAAATCGGCAATGCTTTATTTCGAGTGTCATCAATAAAAACAAAATATTTAAATATATATATATATATATATATACAGGTACAAATTTTATTTCAACAACAATTGTGAATACAGCCACGGGCAAACATATAACATAGCTTCATAACAATAACAACAATTATCTTTTTATACAGTCAATATATTGTTCATAGTTAAGTCAAATCCTTTCTTTCTTTCTTTATCAATAACCTTTTAGTACCTTTCGGTGTAAGGTTTATGCATGATACACAAACTTTCG
>JARBEQ010000015.1:63316-75554 GCA_030265355.1 Tritonia tetraquetra | reverse complement strand
TGTTGCAGGCACCACTTCCTCAACCTTGATTTGTTTGAAGCCGTGTGGCGGGCGCTGAAATGACCTTTCTGTGTCGGTAGAGCCCTAAAACAGCAACAAACAAACAAACAATCTCCCAGTTTTTATCAATTGCTGAGGGGGTACCCACAAGGGCTACAGTAATTTGTTTATTAGCCTGTCTTTCTGTCTTTGATTAATACTGTTCAGTTTATTGTTCATGGTAATGAGTTGTAGACACAGTGGGCTGATCACCTGCTTGATATTCACTCTTTAAAAGTCACTGGGTAAAAAACACCCCACGAGTGGCGATTGACATTCTGTAACTGGCCAGGATTCAAACCAAGGACCTCCACTCCCTCTGGTTTCCTGGATGGGTGCTCTACCACTGCAGCACAACAAAATGACAAAAAATTAGGGAATGATGGAAAACTAAAATTTCTGTGATGAATTCCAATAAATTTTATTATCCAATATGCAACACACAGTTACAACCACAAGACAATGGCATTATGCTACTAATAAAATCTGACAATTTACATAATCAGAACAAGTCATGGAACCAAGATAATAATTTTAAAAAATATTATGTGTTTCATATCGGATTGGATTTATGAATGGGCTCCAAAGCAGATCCATTTTATAGAATTTTCACGTCCCTAGGTCATTTCTAATTTTAAAAAACATGACAGATAAAACTCCGTAACCCACAGTGTCAATCCAGCTGAACTGGATAGCCTGGAGTAATCGAGTTGAACCTATTTTCTTGAGAGAGATATTTTAACAGCATAACAGGTCAACACAGCTTTGAACATGTGAATACTGATCTTTCCATCTCTTTTTTAAAATATCTACTTACAACAACCAGTAGCATGATCTTGAAGGAATGTCAATGTGTTTTATACTGATTCAGTTTGTGAATATTTGATTTGATTAGTTGCCGTATTATGATCCATTGTAAACTTTTTTGGATCAGGTATGTAGAATGTCTTGTTTAGTTTATCCTCAAAAAAAAATAATTTGAGGGGAAGTGTTTCTCGTCTTTATTGTCTAAAGAGGGATAGAGGATCTAAATGAATATTTCTATACTAAAATTTGAAGAACATTGCAAGGAAGTTTCAGTGAGAAATGAGAAAACATTAGTAATTGGCGCTTATGGAGAAAAAAAAGAATAAAAAAGACCTCAGTATCGAGTTAAAAACCCATCAAAAACATTTTCTCATTGTTTACAATAAAGATCTGAATTTGAATCATACAGGTAAATGGTGGAGAAAACTCTGTAAATGTAAATCATGTTTTACAAAGGTAAGAAGAAGGTGTAAAGGAAATGTGTAAACCTCCAAATGAAATCTGGGGCCACCGAGTGCAAATATTGCCTGATGACATGACTTCAGGCCATAGTAAGCTGCTCACCAATTGGTTTTCAATTCACAATTCATCAAGATTTCAGCCCCTAGTTCACTTGTGCTACAATGAGTGTATTACGCCAACTTACAATAGTTGTCTGTAAATTTACTTCCGATAGGTCTTCAGATTTAAATCTGCTATATCACTAGTTCTTTTAACAGGTTGTGTTTTTGCACGTTTCCCCCTCGAGTATCTGGTTACTTTATCAACACGACATGAATAGTTCCAGAAATAAATTGATGGATTATCAACCAAAAACTTGACATAAACTTAATGAATTAATCTTACAAGGATTTATCAATAGCTATTCATGTTGGTAAAAAAACGAAACACATAAGAATGATAAAAATGTGAACAAATTTCATCACCATACTTCATCATATTATGAAATCCAAAGACATAGTGATGGAGCTAATCAATTTTCTCATTTTTATTCATGTTTATATAATAATATAGGTTATTTTCATAATACATTACAAGCATATCATTTTCAAGTAAAGCGCAAACAAACAATAAAAAAAGAACATGTAAATAAACCAACATTCCACAACGAATATTGTTCTCTTTCATGTTTGATCATATCAGAATGGTTGTGGATACGTGTGGTTACACAACCGAACCAAGCTAACGTCTGTTGGTCTCGTGAATAATCTTATAAAACAAATTTCATCGTCCAATAATAGTACAATTTGTGTGATGGCGGGGGACAAAAAATTCTCATATTAGACATGCAAAAAAAGAATAAATCACAAATCATTACAATTGGCAGTTTAAGATATAAATCATGAGAAAATACATGAACAAAAAAAATAACAAATGCAAATGAACAAACAATCTAACGCATGAACAAACAATCTAACGCATGAACAAACAATCTAACGCATGAATTGTCTACATATGACCACATGTAAATACCATCATCATCCTAAATCAACCACAAACAAAATAGATAGAAATACATACCATGGCAGAATGTAGTCAGTTGTCCCAGGATGCGAAAAATAAAGAACATTCACTCTTTCGCTACTTAATAACGTGCATTGCGTTAGTTCGTTTCTTACTGTTTGCAACCAGCTAACATAAACTGCGATAGGTGGTTATTCCAATGTCTCTTTCGCTACTTTTAAACAAATCCATTTCTGTACAAACTACCCTATCTCTTTTGTTTACTGTGTCTGAAACTGGCTCTGGTCTTTTGGGAATTAAGGTCCAGTAGTGAAAGAGTTAATGCCAATTTTGATTAAAACACCCAGTCCAGACGAATATGACATGAAACTCAATCGTACAGATCTAGACTAGTTTAAAAAATCAACCAACTGTTATATAACATGAAAAAGGTTTTAACGTAAATTGATAGATCGATACCATGGTAAATAATTGTACAGTTAATCTTAACGTGCAGTGCAATAAAATATAGGTACTTATACAGAATCAGGCGTGCCCGTGTTCTTTCATGACCAAATCCTAAAAACTGGATTAAATATGGCCTTTCACAACAAAAGACATTTAAAAAAAAAGAAAAAATGTTTAGTGACTTAGTAAGTCAACTTAAAAAAATAAATATTCTGAGGAGTAAAAAAAATCCTGCAAAACAATGGCCACACTAGGAAAGCGACATCCCAAATCTCAGATCATTACAGGTTAAAAACTTTTAAAAACAGACAGAACACAAAAATGTCTTTAAAAAGAACGTAGTAAGAACTACTTAATACGCTACTCTCATGGTTCATACAGCTTTCTAAAGTTTCTTCATAGGCCCATTTCAATTTTCCATAGGTAAATGAAGCTTTTTGAAAGAGTTTTCAAATCTCTATATCAAGGGCAAACATCTGTGAATGCTAATCATGATAGCGTAAAAGCCCTATTTCCAATATCTATACTTTTTTGGTTTTTACCCCTTAAAAACATCTTATAAATATGAGTAATAAACCCATTTCCCCAAAACAATAGCTTATCAATTAACAATAGTCATGGCAAGTCTGTATGTACTACCACCACATCAAAACAAAATACAAATTATGTATTGAAATTTAAATAATTCAGGACATCTGAACATTTCCAATGTTACAGTTACAGAGAAATCGAATGAACAAAAATAATGGAAAGAAGGTGGTGAAGAAATTTAAAAAAATATGAGTGTCAATGTTTAAGTATGCGTATTATTAAGAGTCATAGTCATAGAAAGTATGTGTGGTACCCTCTATAAGGCACCTCCCCTATAATTGAAGTAAGTACTGAGTCTGTTTGCCTCGACTACACCATTGTCATTAAGGCTTGTGCATTCTGGCCTACCATCACTGCTGATTGCAGTGTTAACAACGATTTGTATTTGAAATATGAGTAAAAGTATGTCCTTAAGAGCCTTTAAGGCTCATAGGGCCGAATTCAGAAGCATGAAGCGGACAAGTGACTCCACAATTTGTCACTTTCTGGATAGGACGCTGGTCTATCGCAGAATACTTTCCCAAGACTCGTTTGAGAATTGGTACCAATGTCTACACCTGGGTCGAGTGAGTAAAGTTTCTTGTCCAAGGAAAAAACGAAGTGCCTGAAGCAGGACTTGAACCCATGACCCTCACCATGGAAGTTCGTAGACTAGACCACTCTGCCACCTCGCCTGGGGGTATTTTTTGGTGTGGAAAAGGCGTGGCTTTGACAGAGTGAACGTGTGCGTGTATACATCACATGGTTTCTTCTTTCTTATTCAGTTCCCTGTTACCATTACAGTGTAGGGCCCGCTCTACGAGGCAAATTTACTCTGGATCAAGATATTAGGCCAAGCAGGTGATCAGCCCACATCACGGTGCATCTATAATAAAACCTGTCAGAATAAGGTAAAGCCTGCAGAGTACCGCGAAAGTATGCCATACACCGGTCCATCATACATACTATTACATAAATATCAGACTTTTCCCACTTCTGTTAATGTAAAAGTACAAGTAAAGTATAGCATTTATATAGCGCACATCCTAAAAGAGTTTACCCCCGGCAGCCGGCAAGCCATAACATTCCTGTATCCTTCTCTACTCCAATAGGAGTATACAGTGTGAGCTGCCTGCTAGGCGCTTCAACACTGGCATTCTGACAAGATCGTTCGCTGCCCTGGGCGGGGTACCCAGTTACACCTGTAAGGTAAGCAGTGTTAAGAGCCTTGCCCAAGGGCACAGCGTCTGAGTGGTCACCCATCCAAACACTGATCACAGCCAATGTTGCTTGACTGCGCTGACCAGTTCAACATGCTATCCGTTCAACCACTGGTGCCTCCACCATTGCCCCACCAAACTGCACTGACCTGCCCACCCTATGAGACTAGCTAACCTCAACAACGCGCTAGAGGATCGACAGCGAACGGGGTCAATGATCAGTATGGTCCAGTGCTGCATGCCTTTTCTATCCTCAAACCAAATCTTCCCCCTACTTTTAAAAATTGATATTTGGAAGCAAAATACAAGAGAGATGCCCAATTCAAGGAAAGTACCACTCCAGTATTTTTGAAAAAGAGTCAGCTCAATACTTCGTCATAGTCATAGCCAAAGTAGAAGCAAGCTATCCTGCAGCTGGTTGTTGCCGGAGTTGATCACAATTATGCATACACTGTATACACAACACACAAGTCCAAAGTATTCTAATATTAATTTTAATGACAGCAATTCAGTGGTGAAATAGAAATGATACAAGTTTTGTGACATAATTTTAAATATTTTTAATGACATTTCCCATCCAGTTCATTCGCAAGCAGATGGAGAACAATTTTGGATCTTGTCCAGATCATTGATTTAAAAACAAAATCCACAGTTTTTTCGTAGGTGAGAGCCATTTTTATCAAATTCCATAATTTTTCCATATATGGAAAATGAACATGCAAATTCCATTTTTACAGAAATTCCATAGCTGTGCGAACCCTGTACTCTTTCCTTAGAACCGAGCTCTTAACTTTTTATTACGTTTTTAAACATCGTCGTTATACTAAATATTACAAAAGGGTTGCGTATAATTTGTCGGTCTCCTTTCCCCTCAATTTTTCTCTACCCATGTTATAGGTTATCCCATAAAATAATCCCCTTTGAGACGCTGTGAATGAAACATTATTAACTTAATTATTTACATGAATATACAAATAATTCAGATCTATTTACAGACTTATTTTTTCATATCATATGTTTTACCAAAAGAAACAGAGAATGAAACAATCATGGATAAGACAACAAACAGAAAACGGTTTGGTATGTGGAGATTACAAATATCAATAATAGTTGTAGTAGTAGTGATAATAATAATAATAAAAATGGTGATAATAATAGTAACAAAAATAGAATGGTAATAACAATATTATAATCTAAAAAATAATAATAATAACAACAATAAAAGATAATAGTAATACAAATATAAATAATAATAACCACAAAGTAACAAGAAGCGTTTGAACACAGAAATTGTTTACAAGCAATAATACATCAATGTGATGGACCGTTCGAGGTGGGTTTGTCATAGATACATATCTTTGTTGAATTTTATAAGCAATTTGTCAATATCCCTGGGCGGTTCCGGTCTTTATGAGAGTCGACACTGAGAAATGAAAATCGGTAGTGTCGATTGAGTTCCGAGTGTTACCTATTGGTGTAGGTTTTCCAGTCTGTGGCAATCACCACGCAAGGTGTGTGATGAAATCCCAGACTAGTTGGCGGCGATAACTACGACTTAGGCTATCGATTGTAATAGATACTAAATCAATGGCATGGGAATAATTCCACTACCCTGGAAAAGCTATGGATCCAAGGATTTGAGACAAGCAGGGGATCAACCCACTGAGCCCATCATCCTATATTCATAAAATAAGGCCAATAAACAAATTACTGTTGCCCTTGTGGTCACCTCCTCATCTATAGTCAGAACTGGGAATTTGTTCCACTTTGGGCGAGTATCATGAATAAAATACAAACCTATAGAAATGCACTTGAGTACTGGCAACATGGAAGATAATTTGTGTAGTCAACTAAAGAAATATAAAACAACACAGCATTCATTTCATGATCATGACATCATTTTTTCCATTATCTTCTCATAATAATTTGAAGACACGGTGAAGTGATAAATCAATATCCTCTCATTTCTGATGACGTATAAAACAACGTAAGGGTGGCAAGATGGAAGAAGGGGAGAGGGGTGGTGGTGTGTCATAAAAACAAATAAACCAAGTTGGGTGACATAATGACGATGATAAAATAATTTTACAGGGAGCTACAATGAACCTTGTACTAGTAAATAACAAATTTCTAATTTTAAAAAAGGTAAAAAATTACAATATCCATTCAATATCATTGTTTTCCCACAAGAAGTCTACAGAGAGTGTCCTTTGGTTTTAAGTGTTGAAAAAAAAAATGTTAAGGCATGGTCAACTTCTACGAGAACGAGACACCCTCTGAACATGTGGTAAAGTTGGTTAACATAATAGTGAAATGGTTCAAATACACGCTCTCTTGAAAGTGAAAAAAAATATATATTCTAATTAAACTTCCAAAATATCACAGGTGATATATCTCCAATGTTTCATTTTCTTCCTTTCAAGGGGGCTTGATGGTAAGAAATGATTTACAGTTTTTAGGACATAACAAACTTTTCCTTCAATGTGTTGCAAAAGTTCTGCAAAGCTTGAATACTGAATCTAATTTAATTTCCAACTAAATTCCAACTCAATGTGTATTCTCTCACATTTAATTCTTCACTGCTGTTAACATAAATGACATCAATTCATTTCGTTCCGCAAATGTGACAGAGAATAAGATGGTCTATCACATTTTTCATGGAAATACAAAATAATTATATCAGTTCGTATCTAAAATAATTCATTTCTTGAACACCGCAATGTTTAAGTATCTCAACACAAGATGCGCCTTGGTGAAAGCTTTACCCAGTATGACAATGGTACAAAGGGTTGAATACATGCATTTCCTTACGCTAGTCCCTTGTCCTAGAGTAATTTCTTGCTCGTTGTCAATATCTTTGATTAACTCCTATAAGGTTTTCTGTAAACTTCTACACAGGCTTTATTGAACAGAATTCAAGCAAAGCAGGTGCGCTTTAGTGCGCTTTGGGATCAGGTGCACACTACTGCGCTTCAGGACGTTAAGAGTTAAATTGAACATTTTGGCAACCAACTTTTCACACGAGACTACTTTTCTACACATTCAAAAAAAAAGTGGATACACTATCTTGTATCTTCCAGTCCCCTCCTCACTTCCCCCTTCCTCCCCTCCTCACTTCCCCCTTCATCCCCTCCCCCTTCTTATAACATAATATCTTTTTAAAAATCTGATAGATAATGCCTTTTCTTTGTACCTCTTTGGATTAGATTTTAACACATGAAGACCTGAGTGAAGAGTCTTCTAGTTCACTCGTACATAATGAAACACATCGCATTTCACCCATCCACAGAATATGCGGAGTGAAAGATCTAGCCTGACAGTATCTTTGGGACAAAAAATGGAATCAACAGCATGGCAGTTCAGTCAAGAGTATCTAATAGTGTTATAAATAATAATAATTTAAAAAAAAAATGCAACAAAATTATATTCTCAAACATTTCAATACAGTAAAATTCTCTTCTCCACACTTTTGCGGCAGATTGGACATTCATTCAAACGGTCCCCGCACAACTGGCAGGCTCCGTGGCCACACAGGAAAATCATGTTTTTTAGTCGATCCATACACACGGGACAGCAAGTCTGGGAGGGAGAAAGGGGAAATAGAAAGGAATAAATAAATACTCAATCCTAAATGTATCTTCAACAGGAAAACATATTGTTTGTAAACAACCAACTGTAAGGAAAGTTAAATGACATTTTGATGGACAATAATTTAAATGGAAATTTTTTTGGGAGAGTTTTTCATTGAGAAAGAAAGAAAGGGAGAGAATTAGAGGGATAAAGAATATATTAAAAAGGGGCAAAAAAGAAGAGAGAAAAGATAAAGCAAGGGAGAATTTGAGGATTGAATTTGTTTACAGTCAAGCTACCTGCCCATTACAATCGTGGAGAAAAAACAAATATGCCCAGAGTGGTGGGAACCTCCCAGTTTTTATCAATAGCTGAGGGGGTACCCACAAGGGCCACAGTAATTTGTTTATTGGCCTGTCTTTGATTAATACTGATCAGTGTATTGCTCATGGTTCCAGTAAAGAGTTATGGACACAGTGGGCTGATCACCTGCTTGTCTGAAACCCTCTGATCCAAAGAGTTTCCAGCTCTGTGTTCAGTCGTGTTTGGTGGTTGGCGTGCCTGCATTTACGGCAGGTATCTTGTGTGCCTTTCATGGCTGAACATAGGGCTGGTCTCAACACTGCCCTGTGGTATTAATGGGGCTCTATCAAACAAAGAAATAATAATAATATTTCATAAATTCAAGCTGAGCCAAATGGAATAATTGTTCCTACGCTCTCTCATACAAACTAAAATTAAATATTAGAGAGAGAGCGAGGAAGAGAGAGAGGGAGACAGACAGAGACAGAAAGAGAGACAGAGACTGGGAGAGAGAGACACAGAGAGTAAGAGAGAAGACAGAGAGAGAAAGACAAAGATAAAACTAGAAAAAGAAAGCGGACCTGGTCCTTGATGTCCTGTAGCTGTTGTTGTAGCTTTTGGATATCCCGGCTGACATCCCTCGACCCGTTGTTCATGATGCCCGGCTTCTGGGGCTCGGGGGGAGCTGGCAATTACAGGAATCACATCAAAATATGGCTGGGAAACATTTATTATTAGAGACTGGGCCATATATTTGGCAGAGTCAACATCTTGTATGTACAGCTAAAATCATGATCAATTTGTATAAATTTTCCAGTCTAATATGTATTAATTAGCTTTTCATATAATAACAATTACAGCACATGAAGGTGTTGTTATACAAAATAGTTTTACCACTTTTAGCCCAGCTTTCCACCAGACTAACGTGCATTCTACATACCACTGATTAAAAATTATTCATTTTTTTTACAGATGTCCGTAGGCCGTGTTATACGTTTATTGTCTTTTGTGTTTTGTTTGTTAGCTGAGGAAGGGTATCAATCCGATACCTTCTATGTCCTCTGCAAAATTTGTACATTTTCATTCAATTGCTTTATAACCTTACACTGAAAGGTAGTTAATTGGTTATTGGTAAAGAAAGAAAGAGAGTACTTAGTAACCCTTTGGTCCATTGGATAATTCCAGGAGCCCTCAATTCATTTTGTCCAGCTCCTTCTTTTCCTTTACTTTTCTTTTCCCTCTTTTTCATATCACATTCCACATTTTGTCATGAATGCAACTCATCTGTTACCACCAACAGTCCCTCATCTTTGTCCACCAAACTTCAATCCAATGTATTTGTAAAAAGCTAAGATGACATCCGTAACAAGATAACTTACGTGTTCCTCCACAGCACACAATGAAGGGGATCGTCTTTTCAATGGAAGCACGACACTGGACACATTTCTTCATCAGGTTGGCACAGCCTGAAACAAATAAACATCAAATTGATAAAACAACCCAAAAACAAACCCAACAACCCAAACATACAAAAACAACCAAAACCCCCAAAACAAAACAAATGTCCTTGCAAGGCGTTTTTATAGATGATAAAAAAATGACATCTGGGATGTAACTTCACGAAATTGCAGTGGAGTGGTCAAATGCATACATTGGAAATAAAGAGGGAAACAGAAAATACTCTGTATTAACTCATTGAAGTCGTGTCCGAAAAATGCATCCAACAGGAACATCATTTATATTTGAGCTCAGAAACATTATGCGACTGCAATGAGTTAAAGACTTTAGTTCTTTGTTTTTTTCTTTCAGCGGACACTCAAAATACTTGATCTTTACAGCAATACACAACAACGAATCCCTACTACATCTCACACGAGGCATTATTACCAATGCTAATGCTTTAAATCCGACGACGCAGCGAACATTTTATTTGTTAACACATCAACGCTTTGCTGATTGCCCGTCCCCACACTTAGTGTCATTTTTTCCTTTGTAAAATGTGTGCTGCTTATCTATTATTCCACTGAATTGTGTTTTGTATGGAAAACTACAATGCAAGAAAACATTTGTTTGTCGAGATGGCAAATCAAATTTTAAATTCCACCCTTTCCTCCTCCACAACTCATTATTGCTATGCCATTCGTAGAACGGGTCATTTTTGCTTGTCATTTATATTTGAGCTCAGAAAGTTTGCGACTGCAATGAGTGAAAGACGTGAAGACAAGCCACTGCATTTCTTTGATTTCTTCTTGTAAATTCAGGGCCGCCATTCTACTACAACGAGAGACTACTTACCTTCACAAGCACACATATGTCCACATGGTTTGAACAATACAGAAGCCTTCTTATCAGAGCAAACAACACATTCTTCAATCTGAAATGTAAAAAGTAAAAAAAATAAAACAAAACACAAAAGGAACAAACTAACTTGGCTTTCTTCCTTTCTCCCGTTATCAATTACTATTACCTCTAAGTGTCAGGTAACAAAATCTTCTACACACGATAATGCTACGGTAACAACATAAAAAACAATTTGTGAAAGAATAGGGACAAATATAACAATAATCCAATTTTTGTTTCCTGTAACACTCATACATTTAAGTAAACAAAACACTTATAGAGCACAAATCCACAAAGTTCCTCCTCATGCTCTATCCACTTTACAATGTTTTATTCACACCCGGCAGCCTTTCACTGAAGGGTACTAAAGGATGTTGATAAAAAAAATAGAGAGAAGGTCATTATATTCCAATATCCTTCTCAACTCCACCGTACAAGCCCCCTCCTAGGCGCTTCAGCACTGACATTCTTACAAAACCGTTCACTGCCCTCGGCCTTGTATTCTTTTATATGTCTTACCCAAGGACACAAAGCCAGACGATCAATCGGAACAGGGTGCTCCCCAGGTGGTCACCATCCAAGTACTAACCGCGTCCATCATTGCTTGACTTTGCTGACCAGTTTGCATGCTATCCATTAATCTATCATAGCGTATCATGTTCTTTCTTTCTTATCCACTTCCCTTTTACCATTAGAGTGTAGGACCAGCACTATGAGGGATTTCTCTGGATCAAGATATTAAGTCAAGCAGGTGATCAACCAACTGTGATCTTTGTGGTAGGGATTAATCTTGTCCGGACAGCGGCCTTGCGGCCTACTCTTATCAACTGCTAAGGGTTCTTTGATGTGCACAACGTGCACACGGGACCTCCGAGTTTAACCTCCATCTCCGATAGGACTAGGTTCTTCTACCTGAATAGGATCAGGGGAGTGGCATATAGGTTTTCACTGAGTTTCAAGGAGAATAATACCCAACAGTGTCGCTGCCGGGAATTGAACCTGGTACCTTTCGCTTCAGAGGTGAGAACCGTACCTCTGTGCTACTGGGACCCCCAGTGTATCATGTGCTTAATAATAATACTCAGCCCAACAAAAGCCATTTACCTTTGTCCTCGATTGCACGGGATCTTTACACATGAGACATTTCTTGACACGGGGAGAACACAATGAGCACGTGCAGATGTGTCCACAGGGGCCAAACAGTGTGTCCCTCTTTTGGTCGGAGCACACCATGCATTCTTCAAGACTCTCTTGGTCATTGCGGATAATAGCAGCATTGGGGGCAGTCAACGCCGGGCTATATAATATAAAACATGACAAAGGATATGAGTAAATTATAATGGCGTGTAAAATAAAAAAATTCAATAGCCTTTGTATCATATCATATGATACATATTATACCACCTTGCGACAGCCGAGACAAAACATTGCAAAGCAAAGTTTAACATGGAATCCGCAAGGGAGTAGATCCAGGGGCA
>JARBEQ010000015.1:32630-46101 GCA_030265355.1 Tritonia tetraquetra | reverse complement strand
CCTGCTTGGCTTAATACCTTGATCCAGAGAAATCCAGCCTCATGGTGCTGGCCCTACACTGTAATGGTAAAAGTGAATTGGATAAGAAAGAAAGATTTAAGAACAGTTTTAAGATTTATTTTGTTTTTTACTTGATTCTCATTCTGTAATTACTGCCTTCATAGACTTCTATTTGAATCATCCATGCATAGGAAATCTGAATATGTCATATATGTGAAAGGTTCCGATAAAACGGAGCATACGTTAGAGATATGAACTAAATACTATTACAGGATGTTTGTTATGAGGTATTTCACCTTCCAGCTTCTCTCAGTTTTATCTCAATAACTGGTCAACCTATCTGGATAGATAGAGTTGATTGTTTTTCAAAATAGTGGAAAAATAATGACAGATTTATGTTGAGAGCTCTCAAATTTGTAAAATAGCTGACATGTAGCTTTTATTGAATATTGTGAGCTATGATGTCACATGGCCACAATAACCCGACCAGCTATGGTGGCAATGTGGCCTTTTTAAAACGTTCTTTACACAAGTGGCATGATTTGGTAACTTTGCTTTCAGGAAACCACAACATCTCAGTGCTCTATGGTGGCCAGGAAGTTTCGGGCAGTCCATTTGTAGCCAAAGCATACAACACAGGGGCCATTCTGGTAACCCCCCTCAAGGACGGCTATGTCAACCAGCCCATGTTTTTCACCAGTAAGTTTTCATTTCTTACCGTATTTGCTACATTTTAAAGATAGACTGATTGTTCTTATTCAAAAAGTGACAAGTTGTGACTTGTTTTTTTGTTTTTTTCGGAAACCAAATATCAACATTGGCTCTTGAGCCTGGAGCCAATATTTTTGATATCTATCATACCTGAAAAATAAACTAGAATATACAATTTATAACTTCTTCATCATTCTTCTTCCTTCCCCCTTCCTTCTCTCTCTCTCTCACTCTCTCTCTCTCTCTCTCTCTCTCTCTCTCTCTCCCCCTCCCTCCACATATCACCGTCTATTTTTGTCGTTGTCTAACTCTGACCTCCTTTTCCCGTTGACCCCCAGTTGATGTCGGCGAGGCGGGAGAAGGCCAACTCCAAATCATGGTAAACAACGGCAACATTCGTAACGAGGTCGAACCTCGGGAGGCCGGTACGTACCGCATCAAGTTTGTACCCACCGAGGCTGGAAAACAGGAAGTGGCTATCAAATTCAATGACCACAATCTGCCCAGTGAGTATTTTTTAGAATTCAAGGTGAATGGACGCTACGCCTTTTTTGCAAAATGTTGTAGATGGTTGTATTTATGAACTCTACCAATCATCCCCCTTGCAGGGTATGACTACGGATGTTTTTGTGTTGATGTTTCTCTCTGACAATACTTATTTCCTTACCACACAGTGGGCTGATCATCTGCTTGTTTGAATAGCATTTCCAGTTCTGTGTTCAGCCATGCTTGGTGGGCGGGGTGCCTACATTCATAATGGCGGGTATCTTGTGTGCCATTTCATGACTGAACATAGGGCTGTCCCCAACACTGCTTAGCAGGTAATAATGGGGTTTGTCTTGTATTTTGTCTCCTTTGAAATCATATGATTTTTTTTTTGATTTATTTTTATTTCACATTTTGCAGAAAGGACAATGAATGAATCAGATATGAAATTCACAAAACTTGGGAAAAAAAAGCATGATTTATAAACATTAAAACGCCTTGCTCAGAACGAATCGGTATAGAAATAGCCGACCAAACAGATTCGTCACTTCAGCAAGGGCGACTAATAGACTCTTTTACCATTACAGTATAGGGCCAGCACTACGAGGCTGGATTTCTCTGGATCAAGATATTAAGCCAAGCAGGTGATCAACCCACTCTTCAGCATAATGTTCACATTTTAGAACAAATGTCTGTGTGATTACAAATCCAGATACTATTTTGTTGATATCAAAATGGACTCGAAAGAAACACTCAAACTGTAATTATCATTGCTTTTGGCTTATAAATGTACCAGTGAATATTTTTTCTATTATAATTTTTTACTAAAAGACCCATTATTTGAAAAACATCCCGTTTTGAACGGGAGATGTGTCAGTCAATCAAAATGCTGATTTTTGTGTTCTGAAAAATGTAACTTGGGACAATAGAAAATCTGACAGTGGTGATATACTGTTTTGGAATATTTTTCTTTTTTTGCACAATTTGACACGGTCTTGAGTAGAATACAACCAATGGATTGGAAAGAATTGCACACCAAACTAATGACTAATGACTAATGACTAATGACTAATGACTAATGACTAGTGACTAATGACTGTCAGTAATGATTATTTCTCTATTTTCACTTCCTCATTCATTCCTTTCCCTTTTATGATATTTTTCCCCAGACTCCCCTCTGTCCTGCATGGCCCTTGACCTGTCGGCCTGTGTGGTTGGGTTAACTCCCCTGATTCCCGTCCATATTGAGTCATCGTTCAATATCCAATCGCAGTCGTCAATGGCCGACGTGAACACAGACGTTGCCATTACAGGTAAGAGGATTGGGTTCCATTCTCGATCACAGTTTGTATCAGTTGTAAGGTTTGGTATTTGGTGATTGATGCATCGTTTGTAGGTATTTCATCTTGGAACCATCGACAAGAGTCTGTCATAACGCTATGAAATAGAAAATTGAGAAATGAAATGAAATAACTAAAGTTGTTGATTCTCTCTCCATTTTAATTTGACCAAATATTCAAATAGGAAGATGAAAGGGAAATAACCTGGTTCCTGACAGAGTTCTTGTAACTTGAAATGTCAAAAATGTCTCTTTAGCACCGATGTGAGGCACAGGTTCACAGGGTCACAGGGTCACAGGGTCACATATATGGAAGTCATTGAATAAATACAATATAATAGAGACAGGTCGTGGTTTGGATGGACAAGCAGAGAGATCTGTAGGTTAGACCACCTCAACTAAGACTGGCCAATCTCCAGGTAACCAATGGTAACAGTAAGTATAGATTGGAGAGTAAGATCTGTCAAACAGATGAGTCGGGAATGAGAAATATTTCCCCCACACTTAGTATCTTTGCTGACATCTTTGGTCTTCTTTCTTCTCTTTTTCATTCAAAACAATCTGATCTCCACTGTTTCTTATACAATTGTTCAAAATATTTTTTTGGTTAAATTTTGTATTTGTTTTGTTTGTTCGTTTCATTTGAATTGTTTCTAATTTTGAAGCACAGTTTACATTTTAGGAGAGTTACAGCATTATAAAAAAAACATCTGATGTTTGTGTCTCTTAACTCTTTTCGGACGTATCGCCCATCTAGTGGTGCTGTCGGAAGACACGTTTTGACGTATTGCCACTATATGGGCGATGTGGGCGTGTCTCATGCCCGAACTTTTTACTTCATTTTCACTTCTTTCTCTTCTTTTTTTCTTTTCTACTTTTCTGTTGTTCTCCATTCAATACTGAACCGTTTGATGAATTATATTTCTATCTAGCTTCAATATTTTTCTTGTTATAACACTTTTAGTATTCCGATGTCAAATTGGGTTGAAAATTGCCGACGTCTAAACGTGGAAACCATATATACGTCTGGAAAGAGTTAACGTTCGTTTGAAACGTACGGAGAAATAGGTGTAAGATTTTATTCTTGTCACTATTATTCCAAACTATTAGAATTTTAAGTCTTTACATTCATTACCAGTGGTACCCAATGGGTGTATTCATGATGTGATTTTGTTGGTATTGAAGGTATCCTTGTAAATATTTCTGCTGTTCTATGTCAATGTTTGAATATTTCTCTTCATATCTTTTTCCAAAGGCATTTTTTATTCCATTTTTTCCACTCATATTTCACGACGTTTTGCTTAATTGCTTGGGATAGAAATGCATAAACTCAAATCTTGTTCATGTATGTAAACATAATTAATATGTGCAACAAAATTGTATTTTTATGATATTCCATCTTTTCACCATATTTAATACTTGGGCTGAGACATTGCGGTTTGAGGTATTATCTATCATGCTTATGTTATATAGTGGTCTCCGCCTAAGAATCCACCCATCAGGAGACAGCATTAGCGGGTTCTAAGACGGACCAGATTCTACCGCAAATTTCTAAGGGGAGCAGTCAAAGCTATACATGAGGTGGTTAATCACCGCTTTTGGCTATTTTGAATTACCTCCCTTTGGTAAGGAAAAATTTTGACATGACCCATTTGTGGTGGGCGGCTCTTTTTGATGCTGTAAACGAAGGAGTAAATTGAGCCTTAACCATCTTGTTCATTTATCAGAGTTTTGTTTTGTTTTGTATATTTTTCTATTACCCGAGCATGAAATCCGTTAAAACAGTGGGCTCTTAGGGAGAGTTATATATACATGTGGTCGGGTTCTTAGAGATGAGAATTGAAATAATTCTGTTTCCAACTGACGATGGGTTCTTTGGTGGAGACCACTGTATTGTCATGCATTTCAATTTGCATGAAATTGCTATACAACTTTTCAAAATACTGTATTCTTCCTATTTAGCGCATCATGTGCTTAGAACATGAGGGTGTGGTTAATTGCGGGACTCTTCCTTTGGTTTTGTCCATTCTCGGTCAGTGTGGAAATTCTCTCTCGTGTTGGTAAGGGATCAATGGCGAAAGTTTTTGTATCATGCATAATAACCTTAGACCGTACTAAAAAGGTTATTGATAAAGAAAGAAGAAAGTTGCAAGCTTATGTCTTCTTTTGTCTCGAGGTTTGACATTACATTTTGTCATGATGATCAAATTTGACAAACCAGCGTATTAATTGTGCCACAAAGTTTGACCACGCAAAAATGTAATCATTTGTGCACAAGTATTCTATCTTCTTACAGCTAGAGTTTGTCATGACACTGTGGAAGCAACCTCTTACAATAATGCTTGGGAACTCAGGGTCCGCTTCATAGGAAGAAAACAATAATTTAGAATAAGGATGTGGGTTGCTCTCTCAAAAAACTTGTGATATGAAGCCATATTCAACTTTTCAAAGTTATGTTGGTACGAACAATGATGAAACATCAACTTCTAACCTTAACTTGTTATAATTCTAAAAGATGTAATATTCTGTTCGATGATAATGTTTCAAATTGTTTAATATAGCTTCATAGCTTTTCGCATTGGAATCACTCTGCTGGAAAAACACACATATATACAGCTTCTTCTTTTGGGTTTAGGTTCTTTTATATTTGGTTACTGCCCTTGGATGGGTACTCAAGTACACCCGAGTTGAGGGAAATGAGTAAAGTGTCTTACTCAAGGACACAATGCCAAATGATCAGGACAAGATGTTCTTAGTATTTGCTCCATGGCAATGATAATGACCAGACTCTTTATGGCGAATCTCACATCCTAGTTTGATATAGCCTACTGCTTGCCTCAAGATGTGGAGGTCTGGGGACCAATCAGAATTTTCATGGCTCTTTTCTGGAGATTCACATGAATTCTTCAAGTTCTGTTGAACTGCCTTTGATATGACCTTTCTGTGTTGAAAAGGGTGTAAAACTCACATTTTTAGAACTTTTGGTTTACACTTTGGCTTTAGAATGCCCTGTCTGTCTGTCTGTCTGTCTGTCTGTCTGTCTGTCCGTTGCTTTGTGAAGTGGTTGACATGCATCCATGTTTACACAAGGTATCTCTCTGCCCTTTTTCCTTACACCCTGTCCTACCAAAAATAGTTCTTTGATGTTGTGTCTTTTTACATGTTTGATTCTATGATTGCTATCTCATCTTTGCACAGCACCCAAACTTTATGCACACTCAAAATTAGAGGGAATATTGGTCATTAGGCTGGTGTTTTGGTTTTGTATATTTTGACACTGTTGTAATATTGACATCCATTTTGATTAGTCTCACTAAAACCTAGCTCTGATACCGAATATAGACACAGTCTATATAATTATCGTAGGAAATTGATCGAGACGTCTAGTTACCCATTTCTGTGAGTCATTTTGTCTTAAATTGTCTTTTTGCAAGTCAAAGCTCTATGGTGTCAAAGTAACAACGGTGTTGAAATCAGCACAACTTATCATATGTCAAGGATATTTTTTCCAAATGTTTGATTTGTTGATTAAAGCAGTGTCTGTATTTCATTTTGGTATATCAACGGTGACTGTCACAAACCGTGCAAGTCAAAATTCCTTTGTTTGAGAAAAATGGAAAAACCCTATTCACAACTAAGAACGAATTAAGCGCTAATTGGTTTGCATGCACAGCATTGTTTCCAATGATAGTTTATTATCAAATAATGATGACGTGCATGGTCCAAAATTGCCGTTTGCTGCCATTTAGCCAAAAATAACAATGGAAGTATTTTTAGACTAGCATGGTTGATGACTTATACCATCGATATGTTTTGTACATCTGTATACTACTGCGTGTTCTTGGAGCGATGCCATATGCATGTATTTATGTAAATGACCTGTATTGAATTGCCATATGCATGTTTTTATGTAAATGACCTGTATTGACTTGCCGATGTATTTGAAATGCTATATTATTTGCTTTGCTGTGCATGGCTGTGATTAGATTTGTCTTGGATTGTATCGTCAGTGTCGCAAGCAAAACTGATGAAGTCCATCATGGTTGTTTTGACAGGAAAGATAAAAAACTGATTTAAGAATAGAACAGAGAAGAATGGGTGGAACTCTTGTGTCTTATTTCTCATGAATTCATTGGTCCGTTGCTGTGACATCACAAGGTGTGTCAAGGTCGAGGAAAATCCCCATGAATTTTCAGCAGTTTTTGAAAATCTGTGTGTTTTGCTTGCATCACCGACAATATTATGTTTCTTATTTCTCAGGCCAGTACAATATCTTTATCATTTCTATCTCTGTCACTAAAGTTATCATCATGTATCTGAAGTCCTGCTCTTTTTTACACATTCATGTTTTGACTCTTCACATAGCCTGTTTTGACAGTCCTGTTTAGTTCATTCTGATTTGTCTTCTTTTCGTCTATTTTGTTTAGTAATGTCCTGTTGTTATTCCAACTACAAGTTATCAGGTCTATGTATATTTGTCATTCTGACTGGTCGTCTTCTGTTTGTTTTCTCCCCACAAGAAATGAATTGATAATGTAACCTTAAAGAGGAAAGAATGTTCTACATATTGATGGTGAAACTCACTATCCATGTATTGAGAATTCCATTATTTTTGGGGACAACCTGATAAAAACCTCCATTGAAGCTATAAATAAACTAACTAAGTCTTAGTAGTCCAGCAATATACAGACTATATATATAGTCAAAAAGTGTTTTGTGTTGTAATTTGCTAAAAATAACGATGGAGCTATTTTTGGAATGACAAAATTTGTGAGTTTCATCGTCGACGTGTGGATGTAATGGATGAAACAGAGTTGAACATGTTGTTTTATTTTCAGAGAAGAATCTGTTGTTTGTTTTTTTAATGACTTGAGACATGACAGGGTTGATATGATCTATGAATGTTTTTTTTTTGCAAAATGTATTTTTTAAATCAGGTCATTAAAAGACATTACAGGGTTTGGGAACGCTGTTATAGAATACAGAGGAATAAAGAATTGACAATTTGTTTGAAGAGGAACCCATAGTGGCAGGGTCTCCCAATTTGTATCTGTGATGAGGGGTGGCCACGAGATCAACTGTAATAGTTTTTTTGGCTTTGTTTTATAAGCATTACTCTTCAGTATGATCACCTGCTTGTTTTAAATTCTTCAGTCCATAGCATATCCAGTTCTATTTGGCCATGTATTTGTGGTCAGGATACCTGCATTCAGATGTGTGGGTGATGTAGGTGGCGTTTGGGGGCAAATGGCCCAACACTGCATGAACAGTATTAATTAGTCATTTGTGTTATTTTAACCCCCCCAAAAAACAAACTATACAAATACTTTTAGAACTAGTATTTCTTGAACAAATTCATCCACCGGCCTTTGGCAACAAATTGATTTGGAAGAGTAATGTCCCTTGCAACATTTAGCAATGCCAACATTCATATTTCATGTTACATAACTCTTGTTGTTATTTGAATTGATCAAACTCGTGTGCAATTGTTGTGTAAGTCTGTTACTTTAAAGAGTATATTTCAATTTTTGAAAGTGAACTTTACAATACAGGTACTTTGGTTGAAAACCTCCGAAATTCTGCCTAAACCGCTTTCATTTAACTTGAGCATAAAAATTAGATGTTGAAGTGGAGCGTTTAAAACATTTACTTTGTTATTTACAAATCTTGAAGATGAATTGTAGGATTATCTGTGAAAGGTTGACAATAATAATGATAATAATAATAAAGCATTTATATAGCGCCATATTCCATTTTGCAATGCTCAAAGACAATCATCACAAGATATTTTTCCTTGTAGAGATGTCAAAAACAGACTCACACAAAAATTGCTTTGGGGAGACAATTCAACATTTTCATGACATTCCAATATACTGTGGATGAATTACACACGGCACTTCCTTGCATGGCTTGCCTGTTTGGCTCTTTGTAATGTGGACAGATAGATTTATCTGGCCACATTTATGTTTGTTCTGTATGAATAACTTGGTTGTATGCATCTGATGCTAAAGGGCCCTCTGGGCAAAAGGTTCCAGTCCGCATTAAGCACACAGGCGACAGGAAGGTCCTCGATGTGGAATACATGCCCAGGGAAATCGGTGAGTCACTCTGGCATTTCTTTCTTTGCTTTTGTTCTTTTCCTTTTTTTTTCATTCTCTGTTTCGTTCTCTCTTCTTTCTTTCCTTTTTTTTCTTTCTTTCCTTTCTTTTTTGGGTTTTTTCTTTCTTTTCCTTCTTTTTTTCTTTCCTTTCCTTCTTTCTTTCCTTTCCTTCTTTCTTTCCTTTCCTTTCTTTTTTCTTTCTTTCCTTTCCTTTCTTTTTTCTTTCTTTCCTTTCCTTCTTTCTTTCCTTTCCTTTCCTTTCTTTTTTCTTTCTCTCTTTCCTTTCCTTCTTTCTTTCCTTTTTTTTCTTTCATTCATTCTTTCTTTTTTTCTTTGAGGTCTACTGTCTTGTCTTTTTCCTCACCTTGCCCTCATTCCATGTATAGCTCAAGTTGTTTATTTTGAAACGTTAATGAGGAAAGAAAAACATTTAGGAACAAAATGATGATGTAAATGTTTTATAAGACGTACATCACTAATCTTTTCGTGGGCAATAAATTATTTCAGGAACACATTTGATCCACATTGCTTTTGGTGGTCAGCAAATCAAAGGAAGCCCTTTTCATGTCAAGACCTTTGACCCCGACCAGGTCAGACTGACAAAGGTCAAGCAGGGCATTGTGGGAGTCCCTTGCAAATTCAAAGGTAGGGATAAACATTCTTGAATATTCTTGAAGGCTCTTAATAAATTATATGCCAATTTGTTGAATACTTTCATTCTTTCTTTATCAATCCCTGTTATATGTGTCAGTGCCAGGTTTGTCTATAATGAATAAACTTCCCCCACTCCTCTTTATTGCAACTTCTTTTCTTTGCATCAACTAAAGAAATTTCTCTTTTCTTTACAATATCAGTTTTTTAAATGAATATGATTAGAATGGATCTGGCGTGGATGATACAGTGGATAAACAGGAAGGAATGGATGACAGTGACAGAAAAATAAGCTGAAGAGAAAGAAGAAAATTAAATTGTGAATAGCTCACTGGTTAAGTTGTTTCCACATATCGCTCCACAAGGCGGGTAGAGAGGCCAGAGGACATGGGTTCGATTCCCATATTGCTTTGTTTCCTTGCTTACCTAAATTTGATAAAGTTGTTAATCAATTATAGCAGAATAATTTCCTTGTTTTGCTTTAAACCCAATACTTTCTTTCTTTCTTTATCAATAACCTTTTAGCACCTTTTGGTGTAAGGTTAAACCCAATACTAATTTCCCTAATACTTGGGTTTCCCCTCTTTCCCTAATTTCAGTGGATGCATCCAAAGCAGGGGACGGCACTCTGGAAATTACTGTCACCAATAACGGTTTGAATGTCCCCAACAGTGCTCAGCCCTTGGGTAACAACTGTTACGAGATCAGTTTCTTGGGTGAAAGGGAAGGACCTCACAAAATCGCTGTTGTATATAATGGAATACATGCACAAGGTAGGCTGACAGTAGGAATCTTTTTTTTTTTCATATTGGCATTAACTAGTTATTTCTTGTTGTGTTATTGAAACCACGTGATGCCGCCAAGCAGTGTCGTGGCCCGCTCCATGTCCAGATGTCTAGCATCACTGAAAACAGGATCAGGTAGATAAGGCAAGCAGGTGTTCAGACCACTGTGTACCCAAACCTTGAATAGCACATTGAGCATTTTGTTTGTAGGTGTTACACAAGTTTTGGCCATAACAATATTTACTGTTGCCTTGGTAGTAAACACTTCAGCTATAACAAAACTGAGCAGATTCTGTCAATCTTTGTATCAATTGTTTATTTTATTTTGTAGAGCGCCGTTGAGCATTGTAAAATGGAATATGGCGCTATATAAATGCTTTATTATTATTATTATTATTATTATTATTATTATTATTATTATTATTATTATGATTATTATTATTATTATTTTTCTGGCTCATAAGGCAATTTATGAGAAACATTTTAAAAAATGATTTACCAGTTTTTCACCCCTTTCGAGTGAAGATCATTTCAAAGGTGTTCACACCTCTTTGCCGTTGACCTCTGACACCTCTTTGCCGTTGACCTCTGACACCTCTTTGCCGTTGACCTCTGACACCTCTTTGCCCTTGACCTCTGTAAGTGGAATAAGAGACATAAAACTAATAACACACCATTTTCCCATCCAGGAAGTCCTTACACAGTATCCATGCTGGATGTGGGAGATATGCGGATTGTTGGCGATGACTGGAACCTTATCCGATGTCATCATCAAGGACAGTTTACCGTACAATACGGGCATGGAATTGTGGGAGATTTGCACATCAAGATCACTGGTATGTTGCTTTTCAATGGCAAATCATCTACGACTCTCTTTTTTATTTCATGACTTACCCTATGACGATACTTTCAGACAGGTAACCATTCATTATGACATAACTGACTTTAGCTGGTTGTGATTTAGATCTGTAACATCAAGTTTTAAAGGGACATCACACGCTATCTAGTCACTTTTGTCTGAGTGTGTTACCAACCTAAAATGTGAAGTTTGAAAAATACAATGTCTTACCCAAGGACAGAAGAATGGACGGTCAAAACAGGGTTCTTCCTTGTGGTCACTCAGCTTGTTAACTGACCATGGCCATTCTGCCAGTTGTGATATGTAATTTTTTTGGTCAAGTATAATAGAATAGCACTAAGGTGTCTTTTAACAGCAACACTATCTCTCAGTGCCTGTTATTTAATTATGATATTAATGATAATGACAATGAAAATGATACGAGGAATAGATATAGCTCCTAATCCTGTTATTACAGGCTCTAAGCGCATTACACTGGAATCATACACTCTTTCCTTTGTACATTTCTATAGAATTACCAGCAAAAAGTCCCGTTCTTCAAATGGTAACGATACTGATTGAGTTTTGAAGGAGTTGGGTTGGGTGGGGTGGAAGTTCATTTCAGCTTTGCCAGCTTGAAAACAAATTGTTTTTATTGCGACCCAAACCCTCTGTTGTATTGAAATGTGTGAACACTATTCACCACGCCACATGAACTAATAGTTTGTCTAACAGAAGCACAACAAAATAGAAAATGGAAAATAAAAACTATGAATGTTGATAAACAAAATTATAAGAAACACAAGATTTTCAATAAAATTAACGACACTATGGATCCAATATTCAATATACCAAGAACCGCCTCCAGCTAAATTTTAAACCACATGCACAATTTGGGCGCAATCAGTGCCTTGGGTACTGAGAAAATGTGTGACAAAAATAGGGCTTACTCGTTTATAGATATAGATATTGAAAAATGATCACTTTTTCTTTGATTGTCCAGATTGAGTGTTTTGTGGATTTTGTAAATTTCATGTCACAAAAAAGTTTTCAAGTTTTGTTCTATCACAAATTAATTCTGTGTTTTGTTGTTTTTTGGCTGTTTGTTCGTTTGTTTTAATGGATTATTGTGTTCCAAAATTTGAATATAGAATCCTTTATGACTCCATCCACACAGCTCCTGATGGTTCTACAGTGCCGAGTCGTCTTAGTGACCGAGGAAACGGAATGGCTAGAATTGATTGGCAACCCAATCAAATTGGTACGGGTTTGGATTAGTCATTTGTTTGTTTGTTTGTTTGTTGTTCAAGACCCATACCATGTAGGGCACGCAAGGCACTTATAACTCTTATTACAGGCCACATATATGACCAAACAGCTGGAAAAGCTAGGATTCCTAGGATTTTAGACAAGCAGGTGATCTGCCCACTGTGTACTAATCATACTCTAAGGCCAATAAACACATGACTGTTGTCCTTGTGGTCACCCCTCAGCTATCGTAAAAACTGGGAGAATTTTCTTTTGAACTATTTAGGATAATGATATTATTTATTCCAGGTCAAGGTCATAACATATTGACCTTTACCACACAATTCTTCATTGATACAGTTCTCTTCCCTTTAATCTTCGATGTAATTTGGAATTCAATGATTGAATTTTGTTCGTTTGTTTTGTGACGCAGTGTTTTATAGAGTAGTTGTTTGTATGATGTATTTCTTAAACGATCTTGATCCAAAGGGTTGAATGATTTGTACAATTCTAGAAATCAAACAAAATATGGATTAGAGAAACACACACATCATTGTTTTCTTGGGGAAAAAAATTCCCTTGGATTACCTCTCTCAACCTAAGAGTTGAAATGTTTGTTGTGATGTGCCTTGAAATATGTCCTTCGTGTTTCTTTGTACTGCATTGTTCTATGGCCAATAAAAAAAAAAGGAAAAAAAAAAAAGAAAAAATTTTTAAAAAGTGTTGAAATGGGTACCAATTTCATTCTGAGATCTGGTAAAGCAACTGCGATAGACCAACGACCTTGACAGAAAGATACAAATTGTCACGTATTTACCTTTATATGCTATGGAGATTTTATTTGTTTGTTTGTTTAGTCGAGCTCCAATAGAGTTCAGTGCGATAATTATGTGATCTTTTTCCCCTCCAGGCACACACAAGGTGTACGTGGATTATGGTGGACTTCCTGTCAAGGGTAGTCCATTCTCCATCCGTGTCTACGATTCCTCCATGGTCAAAGTGTCCGGTCTTGGCTCTGGACTGGTCAGCAAACCCATGTCTTTTACATGTGAGTTAAAGTTGAGGAATTATAATATTATGTTTATTAGCTATGTTTTATTATGGAAATGGAAATGACATAATGCTTTATAATGAAGAAACAGACATATAGCGTAATGACATATAGCGTAATGGATCAATGCACACAAATAGTCAAGTTTGAGGCCCTTAGCAAGATGATCTCAAGGTGGCACAGGCACCTCCTTTTTAATACTGTGATGCTGGAGGGTTTGCATCGTAAGAAAAATTCCTCCTCCCAGTAAGATTTGAACAAA
>JARBEQ010000013.1:153656-177200 GCA_030265355.1 Tritonia tetraquetra | reverse complement strand
CTAACAACCAAAACAAAAATGTCAATTTTTAACTCAATTTATTGCCCAACTTTGACATATGGAAGTGAATCATGGACGCTAGACAGTAGCGATAAAAGCAAACTACAGGCAACAGAAATGAAATTCCTAAAGAGATCAATAGGCAAAACAAAGAGAGATACAATTTAAAACACTAGGAGTAGGGAAGAAGTAAAATTGAAAGTGTGGAAATGAAAATAGATAAAAATTGATTAAGATGGTTTGGACACATCAACATAATGAAAGATAGCAGAATCCCTAAACAAATACTAGAATGTAAACAGCAGGAAAAACTACATAGAGGTAGACCAGGGAAAATGTGTCAGGATGCAGTTTCAGAAAAAAAAAATTTTAAAGAGAGGATCTAGGCTTGTAGAGGCAAAGATGATGTCACTGAATAGGGATCAATGGCGACAGTTTGTGTATCACGCATAAACCTTACACCGAAAGGTACTAAAAATGTTATTGATAAAGAAAGAAAGATTTTAAAAACGATATCCTATCATCATGCAAAATTGAATAGACGTGTGTTTTCTAATAACATTTCCAGGCTTGACTAAATATTATATTGGCTGGCGCGAGGTTTTTAAAATTGTAATACTAGATCTTCTTCTTCTCGATCACTCAGTCACTCAGATGGACACGCCGACTTCGCGTGCGAAGGCAGCTGTGAGTCGCAAGTCCCCCAGGCCACCATAGAGTTTCCTTGCCAGCAGAGTCTCCGCTGTCCAGGTCTGCCGCCCGAGGTCTTCCTTGTGTGGGCACGTCTGCAACATAATATGTTCTGTTGTCATACTTCCTGTCTGACAGGGGCATTGGACTGACTAGCCGATGCGGAACTTGGTGTAGCGGTGGTGGTTCATTTCATTGTGGCCCGTCCGCAACCTGAATATTTTCACCTGCTCGGCTCTAGACAGCAGATGATATGGTTCGGTTCTGTTGTATTGTGAGTGTTGTTGTATCCACATGCTGTGTTGCTTGGCCTTGATGATGGTCTTGGCTTCATTGAAGGTTATGGACCTGTAAGTCTGCTCCCTTTCTGATCCCTCCTTTGCGAGAGTGTCTGCAGTCTCGTTTCCCAAAATGTTACAGTGCGAAGGTCAACAGCATGGGATCTGTACAGGGAGATCAGGACCGAAGCCAGGTCGTTCAGCTCTTTATCGGGCAGTTTCGAGGGCTTGCAGAACGGAATTGGCGTCGTTGAAGATGACGACATTAGTGGTGTCAGGACAGTGCTCAATGTGGGCTGAGCCGACTTTGATGGCAACAGTTGGTGGAGCAGCGAGGGGGATCTTTTCTTCCTCCTGGGTACCTAATGTAGACTCCGGCGCCACCATTTCTGACTATCTGTTCGACTGAGCCGTCAGTAAAAACATGTGTCCAGTTTTGTAGTGGATGTGTTCCATGGCGAGGGATTTCTCGGCGTCGCTCTGCGAGTCTTTTCTGCCAACGCCAACACTAGACTGGATGACAGGTCTATGATAATCTTCCCAGCACGGATTCTCGAGGAACTGGGGGATCTCCTTTGACTTGTGATCCTGGAGAGTCTGGATGTCTCATTTCGAGGTCCCGTACCTGTTGAATGAAACTTCCCCTCCTCTTCAATCTTCCTTTTGTTGGCTGAGACATCCTTTCGTGGGGTGGCCTGGCAGTCTCTTGTACTTGGCTGCCTGGGTCACGAGTTTCATGTCTCTACTGTCTTCCTTCCATGGGTTGTAGGCCTGTGATGGTTTCCAGCTCTTTGATTGGGGTGATCGCATGACTCATGTGATGATTCGGATCGCTTGGTTCTACACCTGGCTGACGAGATCAAAGTTGGACTTGGTTGCTTTGCCCCATGCAATGATCCCATACTCGAGGACTGGTCGGATTCTGCCAGTGTACATTTTCTTGAGGATCCCGGCATCAGCACCCCATATCGTGCCCGTCAGCTTTTTCATCAGCTCAGTCGTACCTTGGCTCTCTCTTCGATTATCTCTGTCTGCTGTTTCCACAAGAGTCGTCTATCAAGGTCACTCCTAAATACATTGGGGTCTTCAGTTGGTATGGTGTATCCGTTGATCTTGACCTTGGCTTTAATGACTTTCGTGGATAGGCTGAAGACTGTGGGTGGTCTTACTAGCATTGGTGGTGACCAGCCACTTCTTTGTCCAATCTTCCAGCAATACCATCGGCTCTTGCAGGCTGTAGTTGGCACTGATGATGTATTCTTCATTACACCATAGAACCAGATCGTATGCGTAGATGGCACCAAGGACGTTTTTGGACAGGTCTATGTCAATGCCGTTGATGAAGACAAGGAAAGGGGTAGGACTGACAACTTCCCTGTGGGGCTCCTTCTTTCAGTGTCTTGTGGCTGTACTGCTCTTTCAGATGGATTCTGGCCTTCCCGTTGTTCAAGTACTGTGAGATTCACTGGAGCTACATCCGGATACATCACTTTTCTGGAGTTTCAGTGTCAGTCCGTCCTTCCAGACTTTGTTAAAGGCCTTCTCCATGTCGATCCACACTTAATAATGAAATGCCACTGTAACTCTCACATTGTGTTGTTGGTCCATTTTTATGTATAGGTATGATTCTAAATTTTCTCCAATACTCTGGTAATTTGTTTAGCTTTTCCAGGCAAGAGGACAAATATCTAGTGGCAGTCTGTTTCTTTTCCTTAGTGAACTACCATTTCCGATTATATTCCATCTGGACCCGCTGCCTTTCCCATTTCAACATTTCTTTTTGCTCTCATTAGTTTAGTCAGGGGTCCCAGTGGCTCAGATGTATGGTTATGGCCTTTGAAGCGAAAGATACTAGGTTCGAATTCCAGTGGCGACAGCTGCTGTTTTTCTTCACAAAACTCGGTATGAACCTATTTGATTGCCACTCACCTGATCCTATGAAGGTAGGTGGGATCAAGAACCTAGTCCTATAGGAGACGGACGATATATTCCGAGGTCCTGCGTGCAAGTTGTACACGTTAAAGAACACCTGGTCGCTGGAAATCAAGAAGAGCAGGTCGAAAGGCCGCTGTGCGGGTAAAATCAGTTCCTACCACCAAAAGGCACAGATCACCTGCTTTGCCCGATATCTTGATCCAGAGTAAATCCGCCTCCTAGAGCGGGCCCTACACTGTAATGGTAACTGGTAAGAAAGAAATGAAGTTTAGTCATTATTATTTCTTTTCCCCTCTGCTGGTCCCGGTTTGGTTTAGCATTATCAATGATCAATTGTAACTCGTTATACGTCATTTCCCCCTAATTTTGGTGCAACTTCATTTGGGTCGTAAGCTACTATAACTGTAATATAGTTTCCGTTTAGTTCTGCATTTGATTCTATTATTGTTTCATTAATTCACAGTGGGTTGATCACCTGCTTGGCTTAATATCTTGATGCAGAGAAATCCAGACTCATTGTCCTGGCCCTACACTGTAATGGTAAAGGAAATTGGATAAGAAAGAAAGATTGTTTCATTAATAAAGTTACAGTCTAATTAATATTTTATTTCGTTTTTCACAATTGATTAAAGCTTCTCCAGCTCTCGCTCTATCACTCATGCTTACCCCAGAGCTGAGTAAATTGGTGCAAGACCACTTTCTAAATCCCTAAAACCCTGTCCTTTCTTTTTTGTTTCAGTCATACCTATTATCTCTGCTTTGTAATTTTATTTATTTCTGCCACTAATTCTACCTCCATACTTCTGATTGATGTGATATTCCATGCTCTCGGGCTGCTGTGCAGATTTTCTTGGATCAAAAAAGTTTCAGGCAAGCAGGTGATCGACCCACTGTATCATAGGTAGGTGATGGGGCTGTCACATACGGTCTCCTTCCAGGTCTCGAATCTACTTAGTCTGTACCTTCATTTGAAGCCTGTCCAATATGGTTTTACCTATTTGGCAAGCCTCTCCACCACACCAAGGTGAGATACGTAGAGAGATGCTAAAAACCCAATTTAATGAAAATGACAGATATCAAACGCGGTCTCATTTTAGGCTGTTATCACTAACTATTATGTATTAGCTTCTTGCAGCCTCCCCTTTGTGTTTTCTCTTTTTTTAAATCAGACTGATGAAGGATTAACCCGAAACATGCGTTTATGAAAAAGCGGAGTTGACTGCTCGACCTTGCGAACAGCTACCGTGTGCCATTCCTTGTGGTGATATATCACTGGATGCATGAAAATGGTGTCCTCTGTGTGTGCCCAATCTCCAAAAGAACGCAATGTGTCCATAAAGTATAGACCTAGTATATCATAATGATAGATGGGTTGAAAAGACGTGTAGGTTAAAACGTAATGGCATCTAATATTTAAAGCTTAGACGGTATACACATCAACACGTGGAAACTAATATTAATATTCTCTAATTTGGTACCTTTTATTACAACTTAGGCTGGGGAAACTTGGGGGGAAAAATGAAGGGTTAACCGCCCAAAACAAGCGTTTGAGAAAAATCGGAGTAGATTGCTCGACCTAGCAAACAACTACAGTGTGTCATTCCTCTTTTAATTATATACTTTGTGAATAACTTTCCCAAAACAATTTAGTTGCATATTTACATATTGTCCTCTGTGTGCCCAATCTCCAAAAGAACGCAATGCGTCCAATAAATGTATTATAATAATATATGGGTAGAAAGACGTGTAAAAAAAATTAAAGTCGTCTAATATTTCAAGTTTAGACGGTGTACGCACTTATAATCAACATAATGAGGAAACTAATATTCTCTAATTATTTGGTGCCTTTTATTAGAACTTAGGCTTGGCAAACATTAGGCAAAAATCAAGACCCTCTACGCCTTCTCCTGTTCTCGTTCAGATAACCGGCCTTTCGTTACCCCACGAGAACTGGGCCAACACCAACGGACAAGGCTATGAACTTCGACGGCACCAACGGTACTGAAATGGACACTTCTGATTCAAGAAAAAGACCTTTAGATGGAGAAACAGATAACGGGGTCACCAAAAGATCTAACCAAGGTGGAGGTTAGAAGTCGTATCCGATATTTTGTCACTTTTCTAAGCGAAGAATTTGCACCTTGTCTGGTTGATGAATGACCAACATGGCGGTCATGTGCAGCCGGTGTACCCGATTGTTCGATAATTGAATATATGCCTTTATCTAAATGTTTAGACCCCGATTACCCATTTTTGCTGATTTTGAATATAACAAATGTTTAATGAATGTGAATGTTCCCATGGTATGGGTAAGTAGGGGTTTTCATTTACGCATTTCTCAATGTAAAGTTCGGGTGAATGTTCGTGTAAGGGCATGCGTGCGCAAGTATGTTAGCTAGCTTTTCACGGAGGCTAATTTTGTGAATACCTGTATCTAATGTCAGTTTTTACGATTTTGCATTTTTTTCTAATTGAAATTTCGAAATTAAATTTCACCAATTTATTTCGCGTCACTTCGATCAATCGTATGCGTCCATGATACCATAACAGACGGAAGTTCCTGTTGCGGTCACCTCAGCTGAGCCGCGAAGGGCATGCATACTAAGCGAAAAATTATGACGTTGACCGACCTCAATTGATACAGGATAGGATATAAAAACGTATTGAATTAATTTTAAAAGTCAAAATGTGTATGAAGCTATGTTTGAAATAATGTTTTATGGCTATTTCTGAAGGATTAACCCAGTTCTAGGTCAGTGAATAAGTTGGTGACATACGACGTCTGGACTCGTTTCTGTGCAACACCCACACTATTGAAGCAGTCTCCAAAACGGACAGTGATTTTACTGCCCACGTGTCAAATCAATTCAATCCTGATGTTTTAGTATTTCATTTATAAAATATAAAGGACCACTTATTCTGTGGGTTAAGACAACCTCATAATTCTTGTGCTGGTGCAAGTAGGCAGTTGGAACTGCCATTAGTTTCTCCAGCCAGCACACACCTGGAAGTTCAAGAATTCATCAGACTGCAGAATGAGTGAACTTGATGCCAGAGTCTTTCAAGGTGATGATGCAATTTTACATTTTTTCCATCACTCCCACGACTACGCCTAGTCATCTATCATTGCATCAACATCGATCATCGAACTAATCATCTCTGCAATCGTCACAGTGGTTTGTCTCTCATCATCATTCCCACCATAAAAAGAACACCATGGTCTTTTTCTGTGTATCTACTGGCTTAAAAAGTTCATTCAGTTAGAATTGTTTGGACGATTCCTCTTTCATATCTGCAGAGTATTTTAACAATGGAATCACAGATTAACTAACATGAGATTTAGAATTTGTTGAAACAGCTGCGCTGCAAGTCTAAAGGAACATTCTGTATTGAATAAGAAATAATAGACATCTAGATAGCTGGTTGATAAAGGTCATCATGACAAAATCTAATCACTGTATGACATCCTTGCTTCATCACATTTTGATCACTACTAAGTGGCTCATTGCTACACATCCGATTTCATGCACATCGTCAATTACCACGCCATTGTATTTCTTATCATTGATCTCACATTGTGCAATTACTTCGTCATTGATGGACTCAACAAATGGTCATACTACTTTATTTGTCCTTCAAAATGAAAAGAAAAACCATATACAAAAATCCTTGACATTTGTTGAGTCCATTTTCATGTTCACATCATTTACTCACATTGATTTCTTCAAATGATATTTATCCCTTTGCTCTTATAAAATTCCATGGTAGGATGGGCTCCAAAATCAGTTAAAATTAAATTTTGCAAAGTCTTAAGCCATATTTCCCTTAAATTTAAATGATAAATTAAATGCAAATCTTGATGCATTAGTTTTTGGATGCAAGTTTGCTTGGTGTGAAAAATGTAAACAAAATTTGTTTTGGGAAAAACTAGGATATG
Source organism: Tritonia tetraquetra (assembly GCA_030265355.1). NCBI lineage: Eukaryota > Metazoa > Mollusca > Gastropoda > Nudibranchia > Tritoniidae > Tritonia > Tritonia tetraquetra. Next base: position 170,360 of record JARBEQ010000013.1, on the reverse strand, counting down.
GGGACGATGAGACAATAGATTTACCAGAATTTTATTTATTGAATGAAACAACATACTTGCAATGATATTATAACACACAGTAAACTTAAGTCTTTCCTACTTTTGCAGAGACCTTGATTAGTTCTGTACCTGATAATGTGACGAACGGTGAGTACAGTAAGTAGTGAAACAATGCATTTTTTACATATTGAAGATTAGAAAAGTATGCTTAATACTTAGCTTTTAACGTCCTGAAGCACAGTAATGTGCACCTGAACACAAATTCCAAAGCACACCTCTTTCTTCCATGAACTCTATTTCGCCATCTGCTTTGCTTGGTTTTTTGTTATTCAAAGTTTTGAACTATTTTTGTGTCCTTGATGGAAGATGATAGTTTGGGCAAAAGTGTGGTCGGCAATATAATTGATCACTTAGCACAGGGACTTGGAAAAGACGGAGTGATATAATTTTAATGTCATCTGTGCACTCAAAGTTTGAAGTTTAACGCCCTTTTTAACACATAACGGTCATATCAAAAGCGGTTCAACAGAAGAGAAGATTCCACGTCTGTGGGAACCCTGCCTATGGTGAGACAAAAATGTTTATGGTGAATTCAGTAAAGTCAAGTCCATGTAATCAGGGATGCTACTTTTCAGGCTAAAGCCTGAATTCAGGCTATTCAGAACTTCAGACTTCAATTTTACAATTACCATTTATGTTATATTGTTATTCAATCCAAGGCTTCATCATGGAAATGTGCTCACCTGAACCAAATTTCAGGCTTTTTTTGTTTGAATCAGGTGTCATCCCTGTGTAATGACTCAAGGAAACAAGCAATATTTGTATACTTTTTAGATGCCTATCGAATGCTCATAGAGAACATGGAGTATTCCCAGAATGCACTATTTTGCGTCAAATTCTGGAACCCCCTGCTGTGATACTTTTTGGCTACCGCTTGATTCTATGAATTTGACATTTAATTTGTTTTTTAAGTTGCTGAGCTTTCGAAATGATGACTTACTTATTTGGTTCCCTGAAAGTCTTTTCAAGTCACGCTGGGGATCAGTGAAACATTTTTTTGGGGGGAGAGTGTGGGAACCGTGTATGGTGTGTAGCGAGTGGTTTAGCTTTGGATAATCTGTTTGTTGTTGGTTTTTGTATCGACATACACGCTTGGAGGGAATGGATGATTTCACATTTGCTGCAGGATTTAAGCTGTTACATGGTTATACGTAATGTCTATAATTTCAATGTAATAGTGGAACAGCACATCAATAATTTAACTAATAATATAACCATGTAAACAGAATATCAACTAGATAAATTCACTCAACAGGGCATAGACTTGTCACCCAGTAAGCCTAATTCCACAAAAGATTTAAGTCCTCAATAGAAATATTGAGCAGAGAACAGTTTTTTACGTCTTCTGGAAAAAAATTCCAAAACCAGTCACACAGATATATAGCATAACATGGGCAATACATAATATATAAGGCATCCCAGTCATAAAGGCGCTTGAGGCTTGCCATGCACACTGTGTGGACAGGTTTTCCAGATCTGCCCTAGTGCATGGCACGAGATAGTGGTCTCGAATCCGGTACTGTTGAGGGTAATAATAGTGGAGGGGCTAGTACATAATAGCCACAACTGACATGTAGGTGAACCCCATAGCTGTTCATTACAACAAATATTTTGTTGTTGTGCCATTGTCAGTTTCTATACTACACTACTGCATATATCTGATCTCTTAATCTTAATGGAATATTATGTTTGTTTAATAGTGAATATGAACACGATTTTTTACAATGATGAAACAGGCCTTTAATGATTTTATTCATGACCAATTCATTTCAGTTCTTCACTACGGAAGTTCTCCAGGAGCTTGGCAGACTGAAGCAATGCAGGGTCAAATGGGTACCGGGGAGGGAGATGCCTCTGCATCTGATGCTGCAAGTAAGAATGACACTATTTTATGAAAATATGATGATTTAAAGTATATATATGATTGAATTAAATGATTCTTTATAGCAGTGAATATTTCAATTTTTTAAGTTATTTCTTTCGTATCCAATTCCCTTTTACCATTACAGTGTAGGGCCAGCACTATGAGGCTGGATTTCTCTGGATCAAGATATTAAGCCAAGCAGGTGATCAACCCACTGTACCTTTTTTAAGTTATGGTTTTGACAATTATGTTTTTTATTGACAATAGGTATAACATGGTTTTACTGATCATAACAGATCTCTTATATGTTATATGGCAGAAAAGAGTGTGAATTGAATTCTTTTCTTTATTTTGTTCCCATGGTACACTTCCTGAACCTGTGCAAAAGCTTTGAAAAATTACGTCGTTATTTTTTTACACCGTTGTGAATTGTTGGTGAGTGCAGGATTCACGACTGGAACCGTTTTTACTTGGATTTAGGACTGGATTATTCCCAAAGCTAAGAAAAGCATAATATTTAATATTTTTTGCTGTGCAAATGTTTTCTCCCTCTTCTATATGTTAAAAAAAAACATTTTGAAAGTTAATTTTGCATTTGTGACATAAGTCTTGTCCTGTTGTTAAACCTTGCACATCAAAATGGTAAAGAAAATGTTAACCAACTATTTTATACTTCCTATTCATCCATTTCAATGCAATGGAAAAATGTAATATAGCTCGAAAAAAAGTTAAATTTTCCTGTCGCCAAATGTCTACCTTCGCACAGGTTATTTAACTACTTGTTGGGATTGTTCTGTTGACTTCGAATACGATCAGTCCAAAACGAAACATTTTAGTGCTATTTTTCTTATTTCAAGCTTGTTTTTCCACTAGATCAACCAGTTATGCGTCAAAATGTTTAAATTCACCTCATGTCGCCTGCCGTCGCATAACGATTACGAAGACAAGTAAAACATGATATAACACACTGATCAGCGTTATTTCCATTACTTATTTATAGTAACATACTATTTTTAGCTGGAAATCGGGTCGAAATTATCCAATCTCAATTTGAAGTCTAAAATTCTCGTAAAATAGATTTATCCAATGTAAAAATGGCCGATACAAAGTGGGAAGATGGTGTTCGATCATAAAACAAGTAATAATATATTAAACTGTTTGCCGTGAAAAGGCAACTTTGATCTTGCGATGGAATACATGAACGGAACTTGCCGTCATTTTTTATTTGGCTTTTATGAAATTTGGCATTTTTCTCAATTGTTTTGTTGTTTTTTTTTCAATAAAGCAGCTTCCATTTTTTGATATCTTAATTTTCTAAAGGTGTGCCATGGTTCAAAAAGGCATTTTATATCCTAAATATTAATTTTTATTTGATTAGTATTTTTTTTGTCTTTATTTTGCAAGTAATCAATATAATATGATAATTTGATATTAATATATTCATTTATTTTAAAGGTATGGATTATTTTTATTGTTCTTATGCAGTCAAAATATGCTTTACAAGCAGGTGGTTGGCGGGACAGGTCCCTTCTGTGGGCGGGGGGGTGCTAAACTGGTCCACACTCTTTCCTTTGTCTTCTATCCCCCTCACCTATTGTCCCCGCTCCCATGTAGCTTTCTGTTCTTGTCCTGGAATGAGATGATCTGGTTTTGCTTGGGGTATGGGTCTCTTGCCGGGTGGAAATATTCAGTTGTATTCTATTTTTTTTTTTTTTTTTCATGTTAATCATCTCTCTTTATAGTATTCATTCTTATTATATAGATTACTGTATAGTTTATGAATTGAGTATATCCCTTCTGCAGGGGCTGCTTGAGTGAAACTTTCGGTCACCTCAGCCCGGGATAGGGACTGACTGATCTACTGGAATCTACTTCTGTTCTATCTATGTGTGGTCTCCCTTGTCTTACTTTTTCTCAAGCGCTTATGACACATGAGTATTGCAAGAGCCTCTTCCTAAACCTTGATTTGTTTGAAGCTGTGTGGCAGGTGCTGAAATGACCTTTCTGTGTCGATAGAGCACTAAAACAGCAACAAACAAACAAATGCTTTACAAATGTATACTTGCTTTTGGAACCATACCTTTTTCTGTATAGCTTAACATGAGAGCCTTATTCAACCCTTCTTTTTCAAACCTTGGGGAGACCCCAGCTTACAGCATGTTTATACCTTACCTCAGTGGCTGTTGCCTTGAAGTGTTTTCTGCTATTTTCCTCTAAATTAGGGTCATTATGTCCGTTTGGAAGAATAATTATCTTTTTAAAATATTTCTTTTTAGGAGATAATATACACTTGAAGATACTAGTACCTAGTGTTGCTGCTGGTGCAATTATGGGAAAGGGGGGTGAGACAATTGCACAGATCCAAAAGGAAGCTGGTGCCCGAGTGAAAATGTCCAAGGCCAATGATTTTTATCCCGGTAAGTCTCTTAATGATTTATATTGATTTAATGTTATTATCTTGTGGTTAAATGCTTTCGCTCTTATACATAGGGAGGACTGATGAAAGTAGTTTGCGTTTTTTAAAAGATTATTCATGGGTTATGTGGTCTGCCATATCATGGGCAAAAATTTGCTGTTGACAGCCTGCCATGTTATGGATTATTGTGTTTTTTTACTGAAGAAATTTCATTAACCCTTTACATGCTTAACCAGACCTGCCAAGTGTCCCGTTTTGTCCAGGGCCGCACTGGATTTTGATTTTCCTTGAGTTGTCTTTTGAATTAAGTTATGGAGGGAGAAAAAACACATCTGATGTTGCTATCGACAATACGACTTTCGACTTGCGGAATTCCAAGCACATTAAAATAGAGACTGCAATTCTTACTCTCAATGATCAGCTTACTCCTGATGCAATACGATTTGTTATCAAGATAAATGGTAACTATGGTAACTAAACAGCATGTGCAGTCAGCGTAACACGGAAATGTAACAGATAACCCTCACCTGGGGGGGGGGGGGGTTGACCTCGGCACGGGAAGCTTCTATAAATGTATGCTGTTTCAGCAGTGTATGTTTAATTGTGTTCTTCAAATCAAGAAATCGAATAAGATTTGTGAGACACTTATCGTGAACTGAATCAAGTTTGCAAGGCTAAAAGTTTCTGTTATCCATTCTATTATATTGTACAACATTTTTTCCCTTCCCAATTTCAGTTTTGAGGTTGAGAAAAATCCATATTATTTATAATTATTTGTATATCTATTTCATTCAGGAACTACCGAAAGAATATGTTTGATAATGGGTTCCCCTGAAGCTGTGAGGAGAGTGAATAATTTTATCATGGAAAAAATTCGTGACAAGCCTGATTCTAGCCCAGGAACTCCTACAAAACCTGATGATGCCAAAAATAATTTTGAAAGGCATCGGCAGGTAATAGAGGTATTTCAGGTTCCATTTTCATCCTCATTCCATTCTCACATAGGATATCTTTGGTTTGTGTATGACCTATGTTTGTAATGCAGCCGACTAGTGCAAGGTTCTTATAAAGGTTATTTGGAAAACAAATATGGATTGAGTTAAAGCATGTTTATAGGCTCTGTGGCTATTATTGGACAGAATGGTTATAATCTTTGGACACTCATATTTTTTAGCATAGCTGCAAGACTTCTGCTAGATTAAAAAGGTTTTTTATTGTTAATGTAATATATGTGATCCTTAAATGATATACATTATAATTATATGGTAAACATGTCATTGACATGTCATATATTGTGGTATAGTGACGTTCCGAAAAGAATTTCCTCCTTTTTAAAAATTCATGACTGACAGCTATGTTTAGGATAAGAAATAACATTGAATTTATGTTTTTTCTTGTTTGTAAAGGAGAATTGCCTTAAGAGGGATTCAGTTGTCAAAAAGTTAGTTGGAAAACAATTGAGTGTGTCAGACAAAAGATATAATGTATGAACCATGTATGTTTTAGCAGTCTAATAAAGCAAAGTTTGTAAGATATATGTTTCAAAATGTGTTTTTTTGCATTGTATTTCGAAGGATAAATTGTGGGATTCAATTTGGTGTTACGTAATTTATACAAATGCATGATACACAAACCAAAGATAAGGATCTTAGATCACCTGTCCTATCTAGATTCAAATTGATGTGCCTTTGTGATGATGTTTTTTTTAGCATTAATCAAGATCATATTAATGAAATAGCATAAAATATTTGAACGGCACTTTTGTAGCATTGTCTGACAGATAGGAATTTCTCCCTTTAGCTCTTGGGAGATGTAACTTTGTCAATAATTGCTTCCCCATTCATGGCTTTTTCTTTTTTAATCAAAATTAAGATAGATAATTAGTCTTTGGCAGTAAGGAATCCCAACCTTTCGAGGAACAGTAGGCAAAAAACAATCTTAAGAAAACAAATCCATAAAGATTTGTACAATGATAACATTGTGTGTTCTTTAAAAGTATTTTTTTCTATTTGATATGCAGTGTGTGCCTTATGATAGGTCTGCATTTCTTGATATCCATGTCAATTGCAATCTTTTGTTTTAAAAAAATTGGCGTAACAAAGAAAAGGCTGTGTATTGGTTGGCTAGTATGAATTTTAGAATGCCATCATTATAATTTCACACCTAATCAGCCATATTCATAATCATATCTATAATTCATTATAGCTTATCATTTCATCTACCACTTCATATCATAATCACTGCAATTCAAATTATTTATTATTAGATAACTTAGATTTAAAGAGACCCTTGATTGTTGGCAATCCGTAAATTTTATGCAATTTGGATTTTTGAAATAGAATTTAAAGTGACAATTATAATAATTCAGTTTTAAAACTCCATTGATGGAAAGATTTGATAACATGTTGAAATAATTTTCTATATCAAAATTGTGAATCAAAAAGATAAATCAAAGCCATGAATGTTATTTAATAGAAAAGAATATCATTGATGATACGAATGGACTTAAATTTTTGCAGGTCAAGGTACTTATCCCAAACAGTACCGCAGGAATGATAATTGGAAAAGCGGGTAATTACATCAAGCAAATTAAGGAAGAAAGTGGAGCTTATGTCCAGATTTCGCAAAAATCCAAAGAAACTAATCTTCCAGAGAGATGTGTCACTGTTGCAGGTAAATGATCATTAAATACTGTTTTGTCTCTTTTACCTTTTTTTAGTTGGTGTATTTCCGAGAGGGACTCGTGCGTTACTATAAAAGTTACAACATATTTCTTATTTTGCCAATCAGGAGATAGAGCAAATTTTTTCTGAAAGATGCTTTGACATAATTTTTGAACAAGCAACAGGGTTTAAGAAAATCAGGAATAGGTTTTATACCTGAGTGGTGTTTGGATTTATGAAATTTGTGACTCAAGATGGCCCCACAGACTTGCCAACTGTCATGATAAATGGGGACATTATTTGTTTGGGTGTAAAAATCAGCACGTCATGATTGTTTTATAAAATGGATACTATCTTACAAATCTTTGATAGAAAACGAAAAATATGAATACAAATTTTAATTTTGATGAGTTAGATCGCTGAGAAACGGCATGGGCTATACTGAAAGATGAAACAGGCATTTCAGACTTCTATCGTCTGTTGACACATTTATTATTCATGCGTCTGTTTACTATTAATCTAGGTCGTTTGATTCTGACCTTTGAATTTTGTAATAGTAATAGTTATCAACAAATGAGGTTAATTATGATGAGGATCTCTCCCTCTCTGCGACGAGGGGGTACTATGATCTCTCATGGACAAGATCAGGGTCGTCTGAATTTCTAATCATCTTCCTTCTCGTTTTGTGTTTTTCACAAAACAAAGTACACTGAAAGTTACTAAAGATTACAGATAAAGATTTATGACAGGGAGTTTTCCCACTCAATGTGGGTAGATGCGACAGCTGAATATTTTGCTGTATTAACCTGTTGCGGGCAGGTGTGACAGCTAGAGCTCACTGTTTTTTAATCAACCATAGCACTGCGTTGCATGTATCTTCACAGGCAAAGAGTTAAACAACGCTCTTACTTTTTATTTCATAAATTGAACAGGAACATTTACCGCAAAGATTCTTTTTTCCACCACAACTAGTTTTATTGCTAATCTTCTTAGTTCTTTTTATTCCTTATCACTGCCTCCTTCTTCCTCCTCTTCTACCACCACCACCACTACTACTACTTACTGCCAATGCCACTACCATTGTCCCATTGTAACAGCAACTTCTATTCCCATTACCTCTACTGATTTCAGCTTTGATACTCTTATGACTTTCAACATTTCCCTTAGTACCACCTTTTTTAAATTCTTCTCTTCTTTCTTATCACTGCCTCTTCTTCTACTACTACTATTACTATCGCCACTACTACTACTATCCCCACTACTACTACTACAATTATTACGTACTGCTATTACTACTACAACCACCACCATCACTGCTGCTACTACTATTAATGGCATGTCACAAGACACAAGGAAAGAGCTATACCTATAACTACTTCTCTTTTTGGAGCAACTGGTCTATATAACTGCCTTGAACTTTGACCAACCTTCTTTTCTTATTTTTGATTTAGACTGTTTTAGTGTCTTCATTTAAGCTTAAGTTAGGTGTTTTTGTTGAACGATATTGATATATAGGGTTTATGTGTTGCTGATTTGTAATATTATGAAAGATTTATGTGTGTGTGAGGGAGAGAAAAGAGAGAGAGGGGTGGTAACAAAATTGAATTTATTTGGTTGAAAGACCTGGGCAAAAATTTTAAGATTGATGTATGATGTTTCCCAGTCGGAAATGCAAATTTTCTGGGTAAAGTGGCAAATTTTGGAGCTGTTGAATTTAAGAATTCTGCCCTGGAATTTAAGAATTCTGCCTGAAATTTTATTTCGTGCAGGAACCCTGGTAGAAATAAAGATAATAGGGTTTGTTTCAATTTATGAAGTACGATTAAAGGAGGCTTCTCGACTTGTCACTCCTTCTGCCAGTTAATTTTCAGCTATCTATTGATATATTTATTTTAGAGTGAAGATACATATGGTTCACTTTCAAATTGTGGCAAATCTGCTGGTACCGCTTGTGAGATTTGCATTACAAACTTTCCTGGATTGATTTATTTTTGTTATTTCATCTGTTTGGAATTGTCTACTTATTATATATTGGGGATATCACAGATTTTTATCCCAAATCAGGATTTTTTATCGACTTCGTCAGGATTTTGTTGGCTTGTGAGTTGGCAGGTCTGGTCCCATTGTCCAAACCTTATTGGGGTGAGGTTGCTTTTGAGCTCAAATGACCCAGAGAGCTTTGCCAGCTGGAGCTAAGCTCCTAGCAGGCACACCCTTGCTGGACAGGTCAAAGGGTAGGAAACTGACCATTGTACACAAAGACCTTAGAGGTGGCCATAAAAGGTGGCAGTCCTAATCTTCTACTTGTAAAAAAAAAATGATTCAGAGCATAAGTAATTTAACGAAGTGGGAGAATTAGATTTGGGGGAAAACAAATAGAATTAATGGAAAGATGGAAAAGGGTGGGGTAGAAATATTAGGGATTACTAAAGTAAAAAAGAAGGGGCAAGAAATGTAATGTTTAGAAGGTAATAAATTGATATATTCTGGTGTCAATACAATTGACAGTACTGAGAGGTGGAGGAAACTTGGGTCATGCCGCCGCAAGGTTACAATCAGAATGGCATCTTCGTGAATAGCTTCACATCGCCATGTCATCACAAACTTTATTTCTTTCTTATCCGATTCCCTTTTACCATTGCAGTGTAGGGCCAGCACAAAGAGTCTGGATTTCTCTGGATCAAGATATTAAGCCAAGCAGGTGACATCGATGAAAGTTCGCCGGAAATCTGCCGTGGATATCAGTGTCTCGCTATATATTTCTCTCCGGCAAACACTTGCACTAAAAACGATGATAGTCCGCCATCTTAGAAATAATTTCATGCTGCGAGTAAAGCGGGTAAGAAAAACAACTGGCGTCACTCGAGTCGGTAATGTTGCGCATGCGTTCTCATTGGGTCGCGCCAGTGTCGCCAGTTTAGATATAAACTATGTTTAGCGCTCCCGTTAGCCGCTAGTTAGTCTGTGTTTTCGGTTGGCACCTTTTTTATCTGCCCGATGCATTAGATTTAGCTACTTGGGTTTCGCTTCTCCGCTGTTTCAGCTTAGCTGGACAAGTCTAGCTATCTAGATCGCGATTGAAATCTTGAATTTTGACATGGATCTATTCATTTAGTCACTCGCCCTGACGTCAACGGCAATACGTTTATAATCTGACGCGTCGCTGATATCTAGTCTGCCATTACGAACAATCGACTCGCTCCGTTTCAAAGTTCTACTTTCATTTTCTCTTTAACGATCTGGTTCGTCTGAGACCGAGAGTAACTTATGGAAAAATAGTCAAAAGTTATAAACCAATATGTGTTAGATTAGTTTCAGGTATGAAGCAGGCGGGAATGAATTTGATAAATCACTGGATGAAATTAAACAAACCCAAGGTAGAAGAAAAAGGTTGGCAGCTATGTGATTATTTGCAGGATTTTCTCCGGTTTGGTTAGGCACTTGCAGGAAAAGTTGAGGCTGTGAACTTTCATCCATGGCAGGTGATCAACCCATTGTGATCTTTTTATGGTAGGAATTAATTTGGCCCGGACAGCGGCCTTGTAGCCTACTCTTATCGATTTTTAACTGCCAAGGGTTCTTTAACGTGCGCAACGTGTACACACGGGACCTCCAAGTTTATCGTCATGTGGCTCCCGATAAATTTGGAGGTCCCGTGTACAAGTTGTGCACGTTAAAGAACCCTTGGCAGTTGGAAATTGAGAAGAGTAGGCCGAAAGGCTGCCGGGCAAAATTGATTCCTACCACAAAAAAGCTGCAGTGGGCTGATCACCTGCTTGGACCAATATCTTGATCCAGAGTAAATCCGCCCATAGAAACGGGTCCTACACACTGTAATGGTAACAGGAAACTGAGGAAGGAATGGATTTTTTGTTTGTTTTTAATGGGTGGTTTAGGACTGCTTTACATTTGGGGTAACGTGTCATTGTTGAGTTCATGCCAGTGTTATAACAATTTCATCAGTTATTCTGAGTTTGATAGCGTAGGTTATGATTCTGCTATCATTAATGTTTTCTACATCTAGTTTTATTTTTTCTTATCCAGGTGATATTGAAGCCAATGGAAAAGCAATGGACCTGATCTTGCAAAAGATAATAGAAGATCCACAAAGCAGTAGCTGCCCCAATATAAGTTATGCTGATTATACTGGACCAGTAGCATCTGCCAATCCCACCGGATCACCTTTTGCCAATACACCTTACCAGGCTCGTGGTACTGAAGTAATGAATAATACTGCGCATTATCAGAATCAAGGTTTCAATTTCGGCACTAATGGTAATAACTCATACAATGGGATGAATTCCCTAGCAGGTCTAAACATGAGCCTGAGTGCTGCTGCAATGGGGTTAGGGGGACCCATGGCTGCACAGGCCATGGAGAACTTAAAAATGACACTCCGTAATTCTGGTTATACTGAACAGGCTACAGAGGAGATTAGCACGGCAATGAATACCCTTGCTAACTATGGTGTCTTAGGAGTTGGAGGGATTGGTGGTGTCAACCAAATGGGAGCCACCAACATGACGGCCTCTAGTCTTGGTACCATGCAGGTGGCTGGAACTGCCACCGGAGCTGCAGCCAATACGTCCTATGGCACTGCTACATCTCAGGCCTCCAATATGTTTGGTCCGGTTGGAAGCACCTCTACCGCTCAGCAACAATCCACCAGTTTGTTTGGTTCCTCTTCCCCAAGTATGGCAACTGGCACTGACAGGTATGGCTCCAGTCCCATGCTAAATGATTCATTTGCCCAAACCCCTGGCTATGCTGCATCTGCGAGCGCAGTTACCTACCCAACTCAAGATCGCTCTCCTGGTGCTGTCACAGTCAATGTGAACCAGAATTCTTTCGGATTAGGCACTGGAATGTACAGCCCATCAGATGACAAAGGCTCCACCAAGCAAGAGATGGAGGTGCCAGAAAATATTGTAGGGGCTATCCTTGGACCGGGTGGAAAAGGTATTGTTGAGATTCAACAGTACACTGGAACTAATATCCAGATTTCTAAAAAAGGTGTATATGCTCCAGGTACCCACAATCGTATTGTATCCATTTCGGGCACTGTGAGCAGCATAACACGTGCCCATTATATGATACAACAGCGTATCCAGCAAGAAGAATATAAACGTGCAAGGCAAGCTACAGCCCGTTAATTACCTTGATATTGAGCTCGAGTCCCAGCACATAATTTCTATAGATTTTTTTTTCTGTTGGTGAAAATTTAGAACTACTATATTTCTGTATTTGGAATTTTCTTTCTTTTTAATTTTAATTTTATTTATAAAGCCATATTATTTGGTTCTTTTCTTTTGTCATTTTGTTATTTTGTGAAAATATTTTAGTAATCTAAGCTGGCACTGTCAAGGTTTTTTCTTCAATACCACGTTTCAAGCTGGACTTTTTTCCTCTCTATGTATGAATTATTGTTATGATAATTTGATCGTTCTGTAATGTTTTTATTTTTCACAATTCACCAAGTAATTCTCACCCTTCATTGCTTCCATCTAACTATGAATCGCATCAGGTCTAGCGTTGGTTTTATACAGTATACTGGTCTGGAAATTGAAGGGCTGTGAATATATATCATTTTATTTTAGTCATTGCCACATTCTACAAGGCTTTAGCTATATTTTATTTGGCAAAGCTCTTGAGAATAGTGGCAGGCCAGTAGTTCAGTCTTCGCTACACATTTGACAACATGCATTGTGCACTCCTCATCCTCATTCTCCATTTTCATTGTCATCCTTTCATGTTTTAATGTAAACTAATACAGAGGTCTGTGGTTGTTCAAAAATGGACTATCCACACCAAAAGCTACACCATATTGTTTTTTGCAAGCTTTTAAATATGTGGACAGTTTAGCCTTAAAACTTCCATTGTTTTAACTGCAATTATGAAATAAATTTGTGATAATACATCATTCATCATCATCATGGAAAGCATTGTGACAAATTTTTATCATTTATTTTACCTCTGCTATGCATATATAAATTGTTTGCCAGGCCATATTTGAAGATATTTGTAATATCTGGTAACCATATTTTCTCCAGTCTCCATTTTTTCTTTCATCAAACAAAACATTCATTTGTCATCTAAGCCCTATATGATATAAACTGGTCTTATTTTACTCATATATATCTGTCAAACTAAATTATTTATAATGTTTTGTCTGCAATATTTATATGTATACAAATATATAGACTCAAAACAGTGTATTTCTTTAATAAGGGAATACACCAGCAACTCTAAGCAGAATTTATGTGATATAAAACGCATCACCATTTTATTTATTTAGCATCAGTCATCCACATCATCAACAGAATTTGTTTGAAATGTATATACACCTTCTCTTAATTCTAATTTCCTTCTTAGAATCATTACAGTATTTAAGCTTTCATTCTTTTGTTTGTTTATTTGTTTGGGTTTGTTTTTTTTTTTGCATTTTTTGAGAATGTTTTTAAAAATCATTTCATTTATGAAGGAAATTTTATTACTTGCTTGTGCTAAAACTTTTTTGGATTAGTTTTTCAATTCCTTGATGGGGAAGAGGGGACAAGAGGTATTTTGTCACGGTGCTTTCCATGATTTCCTTTACTTTTAGTTATTGCCTCATGCACATAACTTTAAAAATATATATAAATATATATATATATATATCAACATGAAAAAGTCTTTCCTTTGAGAGGATGTTCAGTTTTACTGATTGCTGTTGTCACACATCAAGAAAGGACTGTATTTAATGTATAACCTTTACCTGTATGTAAAGCTGCTACATTTAGTCACTGTTATATTACAATTGTTTAACCACGTGAGGATATTCTGTGTTATTTACCATCACTTCAGGTAGCAGGTGCGCTTTTGTTTTAGTAAATATTTATTTGTTTTAGTTTTAGATTTATGGTATAGGTTATTTTAAGTAAAATATTTAATGTTGTTATCAACCTTTAGATTAAGCAAAGAATATGTCAGTTGAATCACTCCTAACCCTTTGTGCTGTGTTACTTGTGATGGGATTGTTTTCTCCATTGTATATTATTTTGCGTATAGTAAACGGGGTGAATCTTGAAAAACTCTTGCTGTTAAAAATATTTTTAGACGTTGAAAGGACGGGTATTGTTAATTTAACTAAGAGATACCTTACTTTCATTGTGGATTCCTCATTTGTGTAATGTAATAAGTGTTTTACCACCACCAAGCCTGACCATATATTATTTGTAAATGTTGTGAATGTCTGTAGAAATTGTTTTGTTTTTTTCATTCAAATATTTAAAAACTCTTATTTCCCACCAATTTTTTTCCTTCCTGAAGAAAATTGAAAATATTTCAAATTGTCATCACCTCTTCATGACATCCACTCTTTTGGTTTGTTGTTATTGACTTGCATATGATATATTTTAAATTAGTAGTGACAATACCATAATAGGAATTTTTCACTTCCCATCATTGAAGAAAGTCCACTTACTCAATTCTTTAAATGCCTCTTTGATATCAGCATCTCACATTCTTGTAACTAGCCAATCCATTTATAATTAAGCCACAAGATCTGGATTTTGTCACAGCCCGAAGTCTTTCCTATGTCGCAGTGTAAGGGGATATTTGTCATTGGCCATTAGACCATACATAACATACACACATTCACAACTGCCTCTTATGTTTTTGATTTGTTATGTTGCAAATATAAAATACCCTGTTTTCCCCTTAAGAGGACTTCAAGATAAACTCCAATATTACATTGTGTACTCAAGACAATACAAACAGAAGTGTTTGTAGCCTAAGTTTCACTGTCTCAGGTATTCAAAAGGAAGAGGGATTTTATTGGGGGAAAAGAATTATCAAATTCTTTTGCTAGAAGCACCATTCATTTCCATGCATTGTATCACCTTGTAGTTTTGATTTTTCAACAACCAAAATTTTTAACAAGTTTGTGTATTTCTAACTTTATTTAAATTTGGTGAGTTTTTTGAATATTGATTGCATCAGTTTTTGCACAGAATTAAAAGTTAGGCAGGCTAAGTGAATTGTTAGTGGAGGTGGATGGCTAAGGCCGATGTTTCAAAAGTCATGCTTGCCTCCGGATTTTAGAGTGAACTGTGAGAGGTATTGATTTGGGGGGCTTAAATGGGTAACATCATTATTTGTGCATTCTGAAAGCATTTTGAAATCAAATTTATTGTATTGATTATAGAAGGTGGCATTTTTAGTCTCTAAAAACTAAGAGCAGCGGTTTTGTCTTTAAACTTGTTTAGTTAGTAGTTTGTCTTTATCGGTTATATGTAATTAAGCAAATCAATGTGCCTATAAGTATGACAAAAATTCTTTGCTGGTCTAGATATTTGTTTTGGAATTATTTGTTATGTATATCTTCCTTGTATCATATAACTTATTTATGGCTTCACTAGTTCTGGTGCATGTTTTATAATCGAGTCTTTAGGTTATCATTATTTAAGACACTTTAACCAAACACTCATTCTTAGTTTCATGTTCCTTGCATTCTGACAGTTTTGCTTATAATAATATTGATGATTGATTTTGTCTTGTGCAACTGGCGGAAATGATTTATTCCTATATCACACCTTATAAGAAAATCATTTCAGAAAGTATCAACAAGTGATGTGGTTGGTAACAAGGATAACTAACACAGAGAAGTGAGAATATGCAGTTAAAAAATTAAAAAATTCTCAGTTGATTTTTCATCTTCGTGTTACTTAATTTATGTGTATGTCTTCAGCCAACAGATTTGTATGATTATGAGTGGATGGATTGAGAATATGAGACTAGACTTGGCAGTTTTTACAGATAATTTGAATTAATAATAATATGTAATGTATATGCTGGTCACCACCGTTAGGATTAATCCCCAATGCATGAAGATCTAGACTGTCCAGTGAAAAGCATGATTGCCTCTGTGGATCAAGCAATTCCCATGTTGTAGTATTGATGATTAATGAAACCAAGCTCCTCTGCAAAGACAATTCTATTGTACAAAGGGAAAGTGACACACATATTGGTATCTCTACATAATTTTGAATAAATGGCCAACAACATTGGTCACCTAGCCTGAGCCTCAGTGTAATTCCATTAATTTTCACAATACCGTAGAACTCGACTCAAAGAACACCTTGCATTCAGCGAACAGAAAAAAAATTTTTTGGTTCATTCTCAGACCCGCCCTCGGTTCCAACGAACCAGAAGTGTAGGCAAGCTCACAAAAAATTGCTAACCTATTGTGTAATGAGCCAACCGCTTAATTATATAAAGTGAATTCAATGTGATGATAGGCTAGTTATTGCCTGAATTATTACATGGAAGCGAGTTCCCAGTAGGGCCAATTTCAATTATTATCATCAGTCAACGGCCCCTGAATCAACTACAGTCCTTCGCCGAGTCCTCTGGGTTTTTTTCAGGGACTTGTTTTATAGATAGCCAATGGCCTCGACTACTGTGGTCGCACAGGCGATTGCCATTTGATAATCGGCTTAAATTTTTTTTATTTCATAGTGATAGTTACGATGCTCTATCTCTAATCCTAATGGCCTAAATGAAATGGATGAAAACAAAATTAGTCCCAACACGCATTCCTCATCTTAAAGCTAAAACGTCCCAGAAAGAACATGGCACTTCCTCAACCTTGATTTGTTTGAAGCCGTTTGGTGGGCGCTGAAATGACCTTTCTGTGTCGATAGAGCCCTAAAACAGCAACA
>JARBEQ010000013.1:95946-108972 GCA_030265355.1 Tritonia tetraquetra | reverse complement strand
CTTTATTTGAGGCCTTCCCAATATGGTTGTACCTGTTTGGTATAGCCCTCAAAGTCATTAGACCACTCAAGTCTCTCTATCGCATCAAGGTCGGTCACAAAGGAGAAGGTGTTTATTTTTCAGTTTTTCAAATGTTGTCTGGTCTTCTTACCTTTACAAAAAAATACCTGTGGTTTGACAAAATTTGAGTGTTCATCTTTACCAATTTTTCTCGCGTACTACTAAATTCCAAACCCTATCCTATCATATTATAAATATATATCACCTACTTAAAGGGGATCGCCCGACCTTTTCATTTCTAAATAGTGCGTATGAATACAAACATATGGATTGACACGATTAGCATTGCGCATGTGTAGCATTTAGACCAGCAATTCTATTTTACAAGGACTGGCAATTTTGGTTTACAAGAGATCATTCTAAATACATTCCCCTGGTATAAATAAAGTTTATTATTATTACTTTAATTCTTTTTAACTGCTGATAACATTATTCCATGTTTTGAAAGACACGAACTAGTTATTTGAACATCAAAACCATGTGTAACCAAGGACGATGTATTAGTGAAACATTGAATCACTTTTCACCTAGACGAGTGCTAAAATCCTGTGGTTCAACTAGTCTACGGAAGCTCTGAAAGATGTTATGGACTATTCTCCTGTCACAGACCGAAAAAGACATGACAGTAGTGATGCAGAAAGGCAGAATCTAAAGCAGTCATCGTCTAAAGTTAGATGTTAACACTTAACCTCATTTTCTTTATTCAGCTATTTTCATATCTCTAAAATATCAGGAGGTATTCGAAAATGTAAACTGCAAAATAACCATGAAGGACCATAATATATTATAATGGTACAAAAATCTCAAAATTTTGCAAAACGATGGGTTATTCTAGGCCGCCACATATCAAATTGTTTGCTATGGACACACAGAGACAGATTTCTTAGAGAAGCACATTCACATATTAATTATGGTCAATTCATGCTGGAAAACGGTACAATAACAGAATGAGTTTTTAGGAGAAAAAATGCGCTGCTAGTGTAGTAGAAATACACAGGTCGACACAAACACACACATTCAGACACAAACACACAAGAAAGAGAGAGAAAGAAAAAAAATTAGAGTTCCAACAACGGTGTACAACGTGATGTCTTATTATGTCAAGAAAGATTAGATATTGACCACCTGAAAGAAAACATTTTCTCTGCATGGTAATGAAATTAATACTTTTTTAAAACCCCCAAAACTACAAACAAACCCATGAAAGTCAAACAAGCTTGAAATCAAAGGAGGCCAGGAATTTAAGTCCATGACCAGAATATTTCATTTGCACCATGAGCAACACACTAACACTACTACTACTAATCAGAAAAGGCCAATGAGGCCCTACGGCTTCTATAAAATACAAAGAAAACTGGAAGAATTTGCCAGTTGGAAACTTATGAGGTCAATGCCTTCAGGAGCTGACTCTGTAACATTGTTCACGATTACAATCGAGAAAATGGCTCATATACAAATTCTCTACCATCCATAAAATGATTAATCTTTCTTTCCTATCCCGTTCCCTGTTACCATTACAATGTAGGGCCCGCTCTATGGGGCGGATTTAGTCTAGATCAAGATATTAGTAATCAACTCATTCTAACAATGCGCTTGAGCCTGCAAAATAGAAAAAGTATTCCAGTCTGTTTTGGCGTTATGCAAGTATAAACCTACTCCCTTGCTCCTCAACAATAACAACAATTTTGTACCAAAGACAATGAAACAACACAGCAAAACCAAACACTAACTACTTGTCCCACAACATCAACATTCACAACACAAATACAAAGGTCACGACAAAGGTCAACCAGTAAACATTGTTAGCTATTACCACAAACATAACAACAGTGTCAATCCATGCTGTTTAATAAAAGTTACATTCTAGCATCAATCTATGTATACAAAAAAAAAGTCTCTTTGCATGTGTTGAAAATGGAAAAAGAGGAGTCTAGATGGCAATCAAAGATGAAAGAAGGTTGTTTATTACAAGGGAAATGACATATCCCTACCACACCACCATCAGCAGAGATTGGGGCTCGTTTTTTGTTGCAAGTGCAGACTGATTGATTGGGTTTTTTTTAAAAAATTCACCCACAAGAGACAAAGGGAGATAGATGTATAGGGAGAGAGGGAAATGGAGCAAGAAAGAGAATGGGAGAGGGAGAAAGAGAGACAGAAGAAAGGTGCTAAAGTCACAAATGCCACTTAATGTAAATTTTTGTTAGAAGTTCAGTAAAATGTGAAGCGTATTCAAGCAGATTTGGATTAGCAGAAAAAAAATTAGGATTAGTCAATAAAATAAGAGACAGAGGTGTCTTAACAGGGGGTTGAACTTCTCATATCCCTACCCCACCACCTTCGGCAGAGATTGAGGCTCATTTTTTTTAGATTGAGGCTTGTTTTTTGTCGCGAGTGCAGACTGATTGAAACAAGAGAAACTGGCACAGCTGGATTTGGTGGGTTTTTTAAATTCACCCACAAGAGACAGATAGGGGGAGGAAGAGGGAGACAGAGATATAGGAAAATGGAGAAAGAAAGAGAATGGGAGATGGTCGAAGAGAGGGAGAAAAAGGGAGGAGAGAAAGAGAGAGACAGAAGAAAGGTGCTAAAGTCACAAATGCCACTTAATGTGAATTTTTGTTAGAAGTTCAGTAAGATGTGAAGCATATTCAAGCAGATTTGGATTAGCAGGGGAAAAAAATACAAAAGAAACAAAACAAATTCCAACTAAAAAAAAAAAAAGATCTCAAAATTCACATATCATGACCAAGAAACATTACTACTCACCAAAGAGTTCTTTGCCTAAAATAGAGGAACATACAAGACACTCTAAAAATGCTTTCACGATTAAGACACAATATCACCTGTTACATAAAAATGTTCACCTTATGTGGCACAATCTGCTCAGTTTTCTATAGCTGAGTGGTTTACCACCAAGGCAACAGTAAATATTGTTATGGCCAAAACTTGGGCAGCACCTAACAATGTGACGTTCTTTGTGCCATTCCAGGTTGGGGGCACAGTGGGCTGATCACCTGCTTGCCTTATCTACCTGATCCAGAGTTCTTCCAGCACTGTGTTCAGCAACACTGGACATGGAGCTGGTCACGACACTCCTCTAGGGGTATAATGCGATTTGGATAACAAAACAAAACATAAAAATGAGAAAATGAGTACAACATTTCATTTAAGTTAACAAAAATGCTTTTTCTTACCCTACAATTTTCAGGATAACAGGGGGGGAAAAAGTAGAACAGACACTTTTTTAAATATAGTGGGCCATTCAAATGTTGAAAAGAAAAACAGGTAAAATCTTATCACTTTGACTTCACATGTCACCAATCAGCGACTTGCCATATTATCCATCGACTCCACCTGTCGTTCGACAGCGACCTAAGCTTGCTGTCAGAGAGAGATCTCTAATCAGTGCTTTAGACAAAGGAAAAGCTATATTTTCCAGACTTGCACACTCGCTATGTTGCCCACATGAAGCTCTTGATTCAAGTGATTTTTGTCAGGGTTTTATGGTCAATTTCAGCCGGATTTTTTATCCATGTTTTTTCAGGCACCATTTCATGTTGAGTCGGTCATCTTTTATCACGATTTCACTTTAATACACTTTGAATCGCTGGATATTCTTGATTTCATGAGCTAGTCTAATGTCTAGACTTGACTTTCTGATCAATTCAACTTGTTTCTATCTAATCTAGACCCTAGTTTTGATAAATCAAAGCGTATCAGGTCTATTTCTAGTTAAGATTTCCATAGACTGCGGATATTTGGTTATTTAATTATTTCACTAATTTCCATCTCAAAATAATCTTCAATCATTTATAATATTTCACTGAAAATTTGGTGCAGTTTTGTGAGGAAACAGATGAGCAATTAATATTTTTTGGGACTCCCATTGCTACCTATGTGGAGTGAAGGGTAATCTTTGGAAAATGTTATGTGGAGTTAAACCCAAAGGCATAGATCATGAGATTTGTGCATACAACATACACTTGTATTCCCACCAACAGTCAGGAACATCAGTAGTATCCTTTCACCACAAAGTATGACAAATATCAATGTGGTCAATATACATTGTCTAATAAAGTCTCAAAATATATTGGAGACCACATGGGCCAAAAAGGAGGATATCCTACATAAGTAGGAATACTGAAATCCCTGAATACTAATGTGAATTTTGGAAAGTGGTTGCAGCCAGCTCTGTGTTGAATAACTTCAACAAAATTATTGCTATACTCACATCCTTGGCCTCTGCTTCCAACTTCTCCATGGTAACTATCACATCCCCTTCCTCGTCCACACTGTTAGGAGCAGGAGACAACGTAGAACCAGGACTGGATGATGTCACAGGAGACATCATGACCGTTTTATACTAAGGAATAAAAATTAAATACTTTCATTGAAAATCAGTCACCACAACCAAACCAAACAGTTACTGACCACAACCAACCAAAAAGTTACTGAATATGTATCATCACAATCTTGGGAACCCATATTCAACACTTAAGCGTTACAAGCCCAAAGCAATGATTTTTCCTTCATGTCACAGAGGTGGGGTAGGGTTAAAATTATCAACTCCTTATTGTTTCCTCATAAAACTGCACCAAATATTCAGTGAAAGCTTGCAACTGCTTGAGGATCACTAAGAGATAAAAATTAGAAAGAAACTTCATCTTCAAAGATCTACAGGAAGCTAAATGAAATACCAAACCAACAGTAAATATTGTTATGGCCAAAGCTTGGGAAACACCTAAAAATGTGTCGCTCATTGTGTCATTCAAGGTTCGGGGCACAGTGGGCTGATCACCTGCTTGCTTTATCTACTTGATCCATAGTTTTTCCAGCTCTATGTTCAGCATGGAGCTGGCCACGACATTCCTTGGATGTGGTTTGGATAACAAAACAAAAATGGTGTCGACTACTCAATAACTATCCTAATTTCGAACAAGTCCAAACAATAGATTTTTGTGACCATCAACAAGAGCAGTCGAGCAGAATTTTGTTTTATTGATTGACAAATAAATACCTGGGGGTTATCCTGAGCTAAATTGTGTATCCTGTTCCACGCATCATCTCTTTGTTTATGTTTCTCCTTTTCCCTGTTGAAACAAAAAGTTTTATAAAAAATATACCATCATTTCCTGCAAGAATAAGAAATCAGATAAAGCAGCACCAAAAAAAACCCCCAACAAACAAACAAAAGGGCAGCTATATCTAGAAGAAGTATATAGACAATTCTCTTAGTCATTACTCACTTTTGCCTCTCTGCCTTGTATTGTTGTGTGCAGTCATCAAAAAGTTTTTGATTCATTTCCATGAACAATTTGAGAGCATTGTATATCAAGCCATGAATGGTTCTGTTTTTAACAAAAACAACATACACAAAATAGTGATTCATTAAAGTATGAAAAAACTCAAAATCAGCTTCTTTTCGAATCATTTAAATCCTTAAACTAAACTAGTGGAAAATCTTAAAATCTTGCATTATTGTTAGAAAAGGTAATTGCAAGCAAGCTATTGATTGAATGTTTATGTGGCTAACGTTGTAGAAAGAAATTTCTTAGCAGATTGAGAAATAATGAACTACCAGACCTGCCAAACCCCCCAGAGCAAACCAAATCCTGACAGTATAGAAAAGAATCCTCATTTTGGATAAAATCTGTGACATCCCCTGAACACATTACACAAGTAGATGAAATCTAAAATGCTAAATAAGACTAAGAAGTCATAACCCCCAACAGATGGGTATATCATAGGTTACTGTTACAGCGACAGAGATTACGAGACACATAACGTTGGAATGATGACAGAAACATCAGAAATGCCCTTTTCTTCTTTCAGCATAGCGATACCTTATATCGACCATATGATACACAGCACAAAAATGTATTGAACAGTGCAAATAGTGTCACTCTGATTCTTACCAATCAAATTTAAATTCGTATATTGTCCGTTCTTTCACAGATTGGTAAAATACCACCCACTTCATGAAAAAATCATGACTTGCAGAACTAAATCGAAAAATCATAATTTTCATTAAACGAACCCCCAAAAATGTGACATCACAATTATTTGTAATAGTTGGCAGGTCTGGACTAATACCATATCAGAAATAAAGCAGAGCTACATATCAACTAAAACTCTCTGGCTGAGGATTCACTAATCTAAAGTAGGCCTCATACAATTCTAAGTAATTTTTGTCCAATAAAAAAACATTATTCTTCATTACATTTTCTAAAACTGTAGCAATGCCAATCCAAACATTTAAAATGCTTTTTGAAGAAACAATAAACCTTATGCTTTAGAACTTGTAGAGACAAGAATAAATCTTTTTGAATTTTGAAAATTCATCCATAGATTTTTAAAGAGTCATTTGAGTGAATTCATATTCATAGAGGAAAATACTCATGCAAAATGGACCACATTGAAGTCAAGATTTCAGGTGTTTACTTCATTACTAACAGAGGTAGTTGTATGAAACTTGGCATATTCATTACAAAACAGCGCCGTTGCTAAAGTTGGAACAGAGTGACCACCGATTCCAACATAACCACCCCTCCGCAACGAGTGAAAAACAAGACTACGCACAGCATACGATTGGCATTGCTACAAGCTGTATCAGTTCAGAACAAACAGAGAGGTGTTTTAGGGCAGCAGACTTCAAAATGAGTGGGGCAGAATTTAGTCCATTTTGCATGCATAATAATGAAACACATTTACATGAAAATGTCGCACACCAAGTGTTAACGTTCTTTTGTGAATGTGATATTGGTCTGGATCAACAGTCTACCACAATCTAGCAATGATTATAGCTGGTTTATCATCCCAGGATCAACATTCATTCTGCATTTCCCTGGCATAACTTGATATACAAAAAGACTGTGTTACATAAATTTCCTATGTATTGCCTCGTCAGAAATTTTTTGAGGCCTGCAGCCTTACTTGTTCCAATGTTCCTTGCTTTTGTATAGGGCGGGGAACATGATGGGTAGAATAGTGGAGGCATTGTCACTGATCAAGCTCAAGATGTACTCATTGTTCCAGAAGTAGAGAGCTCTTTCAGCCACCTAAAATACACAGGCAAAGGAGGGGGTGGGGAAGAGAGGGGAACATGACACAACACTAGTTACAATATCATGATAAAACAAGCATGCAAGCGTCTACAAAGATTGAACAAGATGCTGTAAGTTTCTGGGAGACCCAGACTGAGTTGTCCTGAAATCACGAATAGGAGATTATTAAAACCAAAGAGGACAACACAGGAAGAGAGAGTGAAATCAAGGATATAACAAGCAAACAACAAAACAAAAGAAACATAAGTCATTGCCGATCTTTCCATGAGAGAGATAATTTGTTACAAAATTAAACAAGAAAACAAAAAATGCCATTAATTCAGTCACATATTAATTCTTTCAGGCTCATTAAAAAGATTATAGCAGCTGTATGTCTGTGTAGTCTTTAAAAGCTTCACATAAATGTCAAAATGTTATGAAATTTATATCTGATCATAGATATTTCTCTTAAAAATAATGTCCACTTGCCACAGGCTCGGATGAAATAACCTATGACAAAAACATTCACTCAATATAAATACCAAGCATTGCGCTTCTATAAAATCCAGGATCAAAGCAAAGAAAAATTTACAAAAAATGACAAAGTGAAAAGAACAGCTGGTTAAATATGTATAATCTGGGCAGCAAGTCAAAGATGATATTGAGGGAAAGTGTGGTGAGCTGAAACGAGACATAAGCCCACTGTGGCTTACTTGTTCCAATGCTGCTGAGTCTTATACAGTGCAGGGAACATGAGAGGCAGGACTGTGCCTACATTATCTGAGATAAGACTAAGAATGTACTCATTATTCCAATAATAAAGAGCACGCTCAGCAACCTGTATCAAATAGACATGTAATAGTAAGCTATAATAATTTAAAATAAAATTCCCGCTCTCCATATCAATTGATTTCTAATCCAGTTCCCTTTTACCATTACAGTGTAGGGCCCAGCACTATGAGACTGGATTTCTGTGGATCAAGATATTAAGTTAAGCAGGTGATCAACCCACTGTGCCCTTTTGCGGTAGGAAATAATTTTGCCTGGACAGCGGCTGTGCGGCCTACTCTTATCGATTTTCAATTGCCAAGGGATTTTTTATGTGTGCAACGTGCACACCTCTGAGTTTAATGTCCGTAATCGATAGGACTAGGTACTTAGATCCCACCTATCTGAATATGATCAGGGGAGTGGCATATAGGTATTCACTGAGTTTCAAGGAGAAAAATACCTGACAGTGTAGCTGCCGGGAATCGAACCTGGTACCTTTCGCTTCAGAGGTGAGAACCGTACCTCTGTGCCACTGGGGCAATTGATCTTTAAAATGTAAAAAAAACAAACCACTACAAACGACTAATATTCTATTACATAAAATAATACATATAATGAAAATTGTATTGCTATCTGTTCCCTCAAAGTGCCAAGTTTATACCACTAAAATAATTGAAGGAAAAGAGAAATCAATTAGTTATAGCCGGATAACTGAACAATACCATCTTATGATCAAAATCATGTGCCTGTCTAATGACAACACTTTACCTGAAAATGTGGACTTGAAACACACTTGGCCAGCTGCTTAAAGAGAGGAACCATGACCTTTGTAAATTCAGCTGGTTCTATCACGTCAAGAATCTCTTCCAACTCATTAAGGAACATTACCTGAAACAAACGAAAAGTAAAGATAGCAATGCATATAGAAAATGAGCAGTAAAATTTATAGACAATGGTGAAAATACAAATGAAGTGAAAAATGGTAGCTTAATTATCAAGGTGATATTTTTGGATTTTATGTTCACCATTTAATAAAGCTAATGTAAAACATTATCAACATTCACCTCTTTAGGACTGTGAACTTTTGGCCAAAACTTTAATAACCCCATGATAACCTGGAAAGAAAAAAAATGAATCAATCAGTTACATATCCATTCTGCTACAAACATAGTAAACAAGGTGTTACACAATAACCTGCTTTTACACTGGTCTTAGATTGTTCCACCAACAACTACCAGGCAGAAAAAATTGCCATAGGAAAGCCCTACACAATGATTTTGAAACTAACTCTGTTGACCAAGTAGACATTGCATTCAGACTCAAAATGAAGACAGATAGGGTCTTTCAGCACCTCAAAAGGTTTGAGACTGCCCATGTAGAAAGCAAACCGACAGCGGATTCAACAACATTCTTGAGTAAAAAATGTAACAAAATTTTGAAATTAATGACATGGTAAAAATATTGAAAACTTGCCTGTTCTGTGAGACTTGGGTCTTTTTCCAAAAACTGTACAACACAATACGCTAGTTGGGGATGATATACACTGAGTGATTTCACTTTATGCAAGGGAAGTAAAACTTTCAACAAAAAGATCTTGTGCTCCTCTTTCAAGGGTAATGCAAACCCATTGATAATACTGAAACAATTCAAAGATAAGTAAGGCACAGTCCTAAAAGTAATGCTTTATTGCTGATATCAATAATTTTTTAATAGAATAACAAATTCCTTAATCATATATGGGGCTACCCATTTAATTTTTGTATTTTTCCATATACTGTCAAATGATGGGGAAGCCAGGGTCAATCAGGTGGCCATTTGTTTATGTAACAAGGACTTAGGGACTCGTCTATTTTGTGAACTATTTTTCAATTTCCCTCAGGAATGATTTACTTGTTTGATCAAACCCCATTTATACCACAGAGCAGTGTTGGGGCCAGCCCCATGTTCATTCATGAAAGACACACTAAGATACCTGCCATAAATGCAGGCACCCCGACTACCAACACAATTGAACATACAGCCGGAAAAGCTATAGATAAAAAGTGATCAGCTCACTGTGTCCTTAACTCTTTATTGGCACCATGAGCAATACTGAGCAGTATCAATCAAAGACAGGCCAATAAACAACAATTTACTGTAGCCCTTTTGAGTAACCCCTCAGCTGCTGATGAAAACTGGGAGGTTCTACCACTCTGGGCATATAATTTACTAAGGAGATCAATAATTAGGTCACACCAGGAAGAAGTATACAGAAATAAGATATCAAACAAACAAACATTGAATACTGATAGGAGATTAAAGTAAAACCTACCTTCCTAAAATTTCTAACAACTCTGCTATTCCATTATGCCTTTCAGTTTCATATACAAAGCTGAAAATTAAACAATGTCAAAACAATTTTTAAAACAGGTTCTCAAAATATAGTTTATACCAAAAACAACATCTCAGTCAACTCACAATAAGGGCATATATAACTGGTAAATGTCCTTCTTCTTCATCATTGTCCTGTTAATTTTGATTTGAGTAATCGACTAAAAAAACCCAACAGTTAATGCATTACTCCAGCCTCTTATTGGTTTGTATAAAATGTAAGGGGAGCAAAGCATATTATGTCCCAATTGTACGAAACAATCCAGAACACTTTATTTCTTTCTTACTTATCAATAACCTTTTAGTACCTTTCGGTGTAAGGTTTATGCATGATACACAAACTTTCGCCATTGATTCCTATTCAGTGACATCCTCTTTGCCTCTACAAGCCTAGATCCTCTCTTTTTTATTATTTCCCAAACTGCATCCATACATGCAAAAATTCAAGATATTGTTTATAAAAAATAAGAGCCCAGCATAGGATATGTGCAAACAATGTGCTGAATGCATTGCTTTACTTACATATCATGTTACAAACAGTGCATGATTAATAGTTGATTATCCCATTCATTTCAAGCTAAAGGGAGAAGGTAATACAATCCGGAATAGCATACTCCATTGCTGGGCATCTGGTTACATTTACATCATATCCACAAATACAACTCACCTGTAAAAAATGTTGTTGATGTGTTTCCTTATGTATGCTCGGAGTCCCAGAAATTTGCCATATATACGATGGAGAATTGTTTTCAGGAAATCTCTTTCACGGGGATCTTCACTATCAAACAAATCAAGTAGCTGGCAAAAAAAATATTTCAAAAATAAGGAATATCATCAAAATAACAATCTTCTTTCTTTCTTTAACAATAACCTTTTAGTATCTTTCGGTGTAAGGTCCAAAAAGATCAAAGTTGACAGGAGTCAAACAATTTGAACAAGATTAAATAACTATGTTGTTGACACACAGTCTCTTAGGACCTCGAAAAGTCAAGGCGATAGGAGTCAAATTATCCCTCTCTCTGTCATGGGACCTCCAAAATCACAATACTAAAGTAATTAGACGCACAGAGCTGAGGACATATATTATACCTCTTACTTCTTTCTTTCTTTATCAATCTTCTTTCTTTCTTTATCATTAACCTTTTAGTACCTTTCGGTGTAAGGTTCCTCTTACGTGATACAGAAGATATTCATATCATTATACACCTTCCACCATAACATAGAATTCATCCATTATTAACCAGAATACCATTAATGATATTGTTCAAGACCAACCAAGACTTACTTGTAAAACAAACTTTTGATCTATATAACGTTTGGCTGTATTGGGTTGAAAGTCTGGGGACTCCAAAAACCTCAAGAAGAATTCATATACAAGCTGAATAAGAAAAACAAAGAGGCTGGAATTAATTCACAAGTGATAATGATTCACTTCAACAAATCAACTTTATCTTTTGATTCAAAATATATCAGGAATTTAAATTTATCTATATCAAGTACTATGGGAGTAGGTTTAGGAAGAGGCGCCTGCAACACTCATGGGTCACATAAGCGCTTGAGAAAAAGTAAGACAAGGGGCACGACACATAGTTCAAAAATAGAACAGAAGTAGATTCCAGCAGATCAGTCAGTCCCTATCCCGGTTTAAGGTGACCAATACAGTTTCACTCAGGCAGCCCCTGCAGAAGGGATTTACTCAATTCGTAGAATATACAGCAATCTATATTGTAAGAATGAATACTATAAAGAGAGATGATTTACATGAAATCATCTCTCAAAAAACAAAAAAATAGAATACAACTGAATATTTCCACCCAGCGAGACCAAACCCCAAGCAAAACCAGATCATCTCATTCCAGGACAAGAACAGAAAGCTACATGGGAGCGGGGATGATAGGTGAGGGGGATAGAAGACAAAGGGAAGAGTGTGGACAGGTTTAGCACCCCCAGGACCACAGAAGGGGTCCCGCCGACCGCCTGCAAGAAACAGATTTCATTACCTGCAAATGAGGCCATGCTGCCTCTAGTGTGGGCTCATCTTCTTCTGGGTCAAACTCTGCACCACTGGGGTTTGAGGACGGAGGTAATGTTCTGAACAAGTTGCCTGAGAACTATTTATAAAAGATAAAGTGAATGAAAATCATAACACAAATAATATAGAATTAAACTGTAAAACATGAATGTGGACAAAACGAGTAAATCAATCAACAACAAAAGAACAAGCCATTCACTACAACCCCTTTTCAATCAACAGGATGATATATTGTCACTTTCAAAATAAGGAATGGAAATATTTCTTGACAGCCAGGCCACAATTTTCCGCATAACTGAAGACGATATTCTTAGTTTTGACACTCTTCCAATTTCTATAAAAGAGTTACAGATCTTTAAATCAGTTTCCATGCTAAATCAGCATAATCATCACCTTTAGACAGTAAAATGCTAGCCATTGTGGGCATATCTCTTTTTTTAAAAATAGGTTTAATTCCTGTCTTCCCTCCCCTAGCTTGTGTGACATTAGGCTTATCTACAAAGAAATTCTACGCTTGTCACTTACTGTCTATAATCAATTTTTCAGAATAAATTAATGAGCCTAGGACCTAATTCCAGATCCCAAACTCCTCACAATATGGCAATAATTATGAAGAAAACATATATATATATATATACTGTCATCCCCATCATTGCCATCACTCTTTTTCATCAAAATTATAATTTACATCTTACAGAAAAGATGAAGTCGGAAATTGGTATATGGATATGACTTAAAGTTTGCCAT
>JARBEQ010000011.1:197805-217715 GCA_030265355.1 Tritonia tetraquetra | reverse complement strand
ACTTGGAGGGAGCTGACCTCCTTAGCTCAAGACAGGAGAGAGTGGAAAGCCTTTGTTGATGGCCTGTGCTCCACAGGAAGCTGAGAGGTAAAGAAGAAGCATAGAATAGTTTTCCATTGAGAGAGGCAAAGCAATCAAAAGAAATCTAACGAAATAACTAGAAAAAAATCTGTTCAGCCCACATCTTACATTGAGTAAGTTCAGGGATAAGCAATATACTTTGCCCTCAGAGCATTCAGGCTGGATTCACTCAAGATTATGACAAAAACATGAGCACACAAATTGAAAACAATAAATTCACAAAAATTTTTTAAGTGATACGAGTAAAACCTACCAGCATTGGCGATGATGGTTTTGGGTTGTTGCATGGTCTTGAGGATACCAGATGGAAGAAGACTGCTGGGTGAGGAAACGGTTAATGTCTTGAAGGTGGAACCAGGTTTGCTGGCGTTGTTGATAATGATGGTGGTGGAGTTTGTTGACGACAGTGATGTTGACGGAGAGGCTGTGGTAGTGATTTTAATCCCCTGGCTCTCCTGTATGCGTTTCTGGGCTAAAGCCAACCTCTGCTGCTTGAGCTGTTGCTCCATCTGTGCCTTTATTTGAGCAGCTGTTTGTTGTGACGTGACAGTCGCCTGTTGACTGGCAGTCACTTCTTTCGCCTTCTCTTGCAAAGCCTGGCGCTGCTTTTCAAGTCTGCACAAGAATAAAAACGTACCATTATTAGTATTATTCGTTTGGGCACCTTCACAGTTTCAAGGCAAGTGCCCTCGTGACTGCCAAGCCAGATGCTGCTACTACTACTACTGTTAGTGCAAACATTTTTCATCCAGATGCCAGTCAACTGGGTATTAATAGCTGACGACCCAAATTGAAACAAAAGCCTGAGTATCCTGTATACCAAATGTAAGCACCACATTACATCCAGCAAAAGTGTAGTATTATAGAGACCTTTGGATATTTTTTCCCCCTACTAACTCTGTAACATGCATCTATCTTTTCATCCAATGAGATTTACCTACTTACTAAGATTACACATGATTATACACTTTTGAAATTACAAACATGATAAATAATATGTAAACCAAGAGCAGTAAATAAAGAGGCTAACGCATGTAATTTCATTGCTTCCCTTATTGTCAACAGAATTATTTATGGTAGTATGTAAAGTAAAACACATGACCACTATACATATTTCTAAAAATGCTGGTCTATAGTATAATCATTCGATTTCTATATTCAATGTGTACGTATACACGGACATCCCAAAATTGAAACATGGCACTCAAACAGCTAGTTGAAAGTCAGGTAGATTAGTCAGTGGTCAGTCAAAAAAGCAAACACAACCAAGTTGAAAATAACTAAAATATAATATGGCTGACAATGTTGGTACATTGGGACTAGGCATTGGAGAATACTTGAAATAAGGAGACACTAATGAATATGAAACAGCTACAAAACATACATAACATACAAAATAACTCACTTCTCCCCGAACTGTTTGATTTCCCACAGTTCCAGGACTTCTTCTGGCACCCATACTTCTGTGACACTGGGCTCTGTCTGTCTCACAGCTTCTGCCCTCTTCCGCTCTCTTAACCCACTTCTCTGGGGTGTATATTTTTCTATGGAAAGACATTGAGTAAGTTTAAGTCCAATGCAGATCAAAGAGCAATTACTCTATTACAAATATTAATTATTGAACTGTCTAAATGTTTGTAATGTTCCAGCTGAACCTGAAGCTTAATGAGAAAAAACCCCCGTTATGATGAGGCAGAGATCACGAGAAGTGAAGAAAGATACTAACAAGGGAGCTATCAATGGTAGTACAATAATACAGATGCATCACTCACCTTTGGGTTTATCAGGAACGCCAAGAGGGACAACAATCTTGCGCACCAAAAACTCTGACCTCAGCCCGTCAATACCGACTTCTCTCCTCTTCAAAAGCTCTGTAGTAGTGATTTCTGTCTCAGTAGAAATGGTGTTTGTTCCACCTGCTGGTGGCTTGGCAGCCATATCATCCCATCGAAGACATGCCCATATCGTTCTCAGCTGTAGAGCTGCAGCAGAAAGTGAAGATAGTGTCATGGTCCGATATCTCCATCCAGTTTTGAAGTAAGGCCTAGGACAAGGGTAGGGCCAGCAGACATTGTTCATCTTACAATTATAGTTAAACATCTGGCTCTCCCTTTTAGAACCTAGCCTCGCTAGCTTGTGGAGTTCATTCCTGTCCAATACCAAAATACTTTTCATACCAGAAGTTGTTTCAAATCGATGGGATGTTGGAAGACGACCATTTTTAAGTCCTCGGTTTGATTTCTTGGACATTTTAGGACCTTTGGGCAGTTTCACTTTGTCAGAGGTACTACGTTTAGCGGGCAGTTTGGATTTTAATTCTTCAATACTGATGTTAGCAACTGCTGTAGAAAGGGCTTCAGATGGGGACCTAATTGCCTTCTCTGCCATGGTCTTGATGACCAAATTTTTCACAACGTCCGAAACAGATGTATTCTTAGCAGGTTTGGGATCTGAGGAAGAACTGTCATCCGAGTCAGCAGCTACTTCCGTCTTTTTCTCTCCTGACACTCCCTTAGTGGAAACAGATTCAGCTTTTGACTCATTTCCAGTCAAATTGGTTTTATCAGAGAGAGATGTAGTCTTTGAAGGCTCACCCAACGTGGATGAATCTTTATTGTCCCCTTCAATATCCACTTCTTCATCCTCTGTGCTCATATCCAACTGGGTTGATGACGAAGATTCTTTGGTATCTTTTTCTCCACCCTCGCCATTTTCCTTTTCATCCTTTCCTTCCTTCTCTGCTGACTCTGGGCTTCCTTTATCCTCTTCTCCTTTCGTCTCTTTTTCTCCACTTTCAACAGCTGCTTTGTTATTCTCATCATTCTTTTTCTCACCTGCAGCCTCCTTTTCTGTTGAGACTTCAACGTTTTCATCAACTGGGCTTCCTTCCTTGCTGCTTCTGTTAGAGGACGAATCATCGGAAGTTGGCTCCGATTGCTTTGAGGAGGCTGCAGCATCTTTCTCTTTCTCCTCTGCTTTTGCCTTAGTGCTGTTATTCCTACACAGCGGTGAATAGCAGGAAGAGCTGTCGTCTTTACTTGTCCGACAAGCTACAGAATAACAAGAGTAAGGCAAAGACTGACCATTTGGTGAACTTTTTTCCATTTCCGATGATTTTGACTCACCCTCTGATGATTTTGACTCCTTCTCTGATGATTTTGACTCACTTTCCGCGTCTTTCCCAATATCACCATTCACTAATTTTGACTCGCTTTCTTCTAATTTTTTCTTTCTCTCCTCTTCTTTCTTTCTTTTTGCCGTTTCAATAGCTTCACTCAATTTCTGCTTCAAAGCAATCTGTGTCTCAATAGTCAGTCTTTGCTTCCTCTCCAACTCATCTTGCTTTATACGTCTTTCTAGTAAGCCATCCAACTTAGAATATGGTTTGGTCACCTTTGGGTAATAGGTTCGTTTTTGAAGAGCCTCACTCACATTAATTACCTCTGCATCCACCTTTTCTGGGTGTTTCTTCAGCAAATCCAGAGTGTAAACCATCTCCTCTTCTTCCTGATATTTGTTTTTCATGAAACACATGAAATCTTTGTAAATTCCATCCAGTCTCTTTTGTCTTGTGGTCTTCTTAACCACAGGTTTTTCCTCCACATCATCAGCAGTGATTGCTTCTTTTTTTACCTCAGTCCCACAGTCCATTTTCTCAGTTGAGTCATCAACTTTCTCATCCTCTTCTACATCCATTTTAACTTCCGATTTTACATCATTTTCCAACTCTCCATTCATTTCCAAACTTTCCACTTTAACATCAGAATCCTTTAACTTCAAATCTTTATCAACTTTGTTTTCATTGTCTTTCTTATCAACCTCCATACTTTCACCATCCTTGTTCTCAACCTCCATACTTTCATCTTCCTTGAGAGCTGTTGCATCCTTATCTTCATTAGATTCTAAATCATCTTTCATATCGCTGTCTTCTTTCAAATCGTCTTCTCCATTTGGAAGTAAAGACTGATTAGCTTTTGCAGCTTTCACATGTCGGAACCTCAACTTTCCTGCAACATTTCTAAGCCCAACGGAGTCTTGAGGCACCTCTTTGAAATTTCTGGTAGCACTAATCCATTTCCAGCCATTTCCACCTGTCACTCTGTACTCCTCTCCTTTGAGCTTCCAAATCTGTTAATAAATAGAAGAAAATCATGAAAATCTTCAAAGAAACAAAATTGCTGATTTGGATCAAGCACAAAATAACAAAAATTGATTTATGTCACAACTTCTTACAACCCTGTCATTGAGGTCCATTAAAACTTGAAGTACCGTTGGTGACAATTATTGCCATTTCGCCTTTACTGTTCAGTAGCCATGGCGACTCAATAGACAAAAAAACATGGCTTCCGAAGGGGGGGAAACAAAACACTATCCAAGGGACTTTACTCAACTATTTCAAACGTGGTAACCAAGGCCTGTTGAATTTGCTCAGGTCTTCGACTTCGGCAGTTTTTAAATGAATTTTGTTAATATTTTCAGGTCCAATCAATGATAATGGTTTTCGTTAAGTGCAAGTCATTGCGTTTGACAAGACTGTGACTATTTCATTGGGGTTTTTTGTGTCCTTTCAGTAGATTTTATGTTTGTTATTGTTTTAAGCAGTCGAGGGATGTGTTATCGATAGCTAGCCTTAGTTCGATCTAATTAGAATTATTGATTTTACTAAGTCTATTAACCAGAGCATGTGTAGCGGGGTTATTTTTTTTATTACTAGTTTTCCTGCAAATCTTTTGTAAAACAAATTAAATTCATGAAATTTACAGTCATATTAGAAAGTGAAAGTTTGATCATCATTGTTTTAAAGAAATAAAATTGTTTAGTCTCTGTTGTCAGTTTTTTCCTGGGCTAAAAAAAACCCTGCGTTACTTGAGATAAATTTTATGTAAGGGGCTGTGGTACTTTCAGTAGTAATTTGATTATATTTACAAAGTTACAACATAATCATTATGGTCTCATCATTTCCAGAAATGAATGATGTTTTTTCTTGCATTGTCTCAATTTATCCATCGTCTTACTTTCTATCACAACATTGAATTTGAGACTGTTAAATAGAAATATTCAATTTCAATCACAAATTTAAATTCGCTCTTAAAATAAATAGGGAGCTTCTGTCTTTTTTCACTTTAGTGATAATGTAGGTTGACAAATATACTCCCATTATCTTTTATCATATTTTACCTGTTATTGTCATCCACACTTCCAATCTTAATATTAATTATATTAACAATGTGTATTTGAAGGTAAACCACATTACTGTTTTGTTCAACAGATATAAGTAACAGCATTTCCAGCCCCTAAAACTTTTCAATTAGCAAGATGAAGGGTGCTGTGTAAGAGCACTATCTAAAAATAGCAATAGGCAAGGGTATAAAATGAATGCGGCAAAATAAAAGTAAAATTACATGTTCTAGAAGAAATGTAATGTTATCTAAAAAACAACAAAACAACAACATCCCAGCATTCTTACCTGGTGTTTTAATCCCAAGGTGTACTTAATCCACACCAGAGGTCTTACTTCATCTTCATCCTCTTTCCTCCTCCTCTGCTCTTTTTCTTTTTTCTTCCACTCCTCTCGGTCTGATACTGTTATGCGATATAGCCTGACATGACCTGGGGAAAAAGACAATACTATTTACATCAAAAGAACACAAGAAATCATCTAAATATTTGGTGTTTAGTGGCTATGTTAGCATTAGAGATCAACTCAAAAGACTTTTGTTTCTTAGCTCCGCTTATTGGCTCAATTTAACTTGAGATCAACCCTTTCAATCTTTAAGATAAGATTTTTCACCAACCTAGCGATTCATGCCACACAGGGTTGAAGACACAAGGCTTGATGCAGGCTTCAAAGACACAAAGGGCGAGGCCAAAATCCCTAGGTGTCTGACAGATTTGAACAGCTTTCTGCCAATGCTGTTTGTAGCTGGGCCAGTTGCTGTGCATAAATGGAGCCTAAAAAAGGGACAAGAAGAACCAATGGAAATCAAATTAAGTGTAATAGATCATTAATCAACATTATAACAAACAATTGCAATAGATACAAAATATATCATTTTAGGATAATTCTCCAACTTCGCTCTTCGTAACTTTTCTTGATACAATCACAGATCAAAAACATTCGCAAAATGTGGGGATGGTGATGGCAATTTTCCTACTTTATA
This sequence comes from Tritonia tetraquetra, assembly GCA_030265355.1. NCBI lineage: Eukaryota > Metazoa > Mollusca > Gastropoda > Nudibranchia > Tritoniidae > Tritonia > Tritonia tetraquetra. The sequence goes on along the minus strand of JARBEQ010000011.1, from coordinate 211,473 downwards.
AAATTACAAACAGATAAATTTTAAGATATACAAAAATTGTCCAAACAAACAAGTTGAAATTCAAAAATACCATTTAATCAAAAGTTGACAACCTTCACTTGGTAGATTAAATACATAATGGCACTAATTAAAAATTATGAAAATGATTTCATTTGCACAAACCTGTATGTTTGACTCTAAAGAAGTTATGGTGAGACGTAGAGTCGCAAGCATACTAAGCCGGTTACCCAACAGATTTCCATTCCATTTAAACTCTGACGTTTGGGTCAGGGAGAATTTATGACTCAGATGTCGCCGCTTGTCTCTCTCCTCATTATGTTGATGTTTATTCAGGGCTAAGGTATTGCTGGTATACTGGTTTTGGTACTGTTTATACACGTTATCCCCACCTGGAATAAAAGCATGGTTGTTGATAAGATTTGGAGGTGAAAAAAAAATCAAAAATTTGTTAAATTTAAATGTTAAAACAACAGACCAATGAAATTCACTTAAAAAGAGTGGGAGACAATAAATTTAACTATTTCAGTTTCGTAGAAAGGAAATACATTGACCAAATTATAGAGAAAACAAGGCAACAGATGAGCCAACAGAATGATAAATACAAAGAAAAAACCCTGATCACCTTCCATTCGAATCAATCACCCTCAACTCGCACGCACCATGGAATTTAAACATCAATAGGGATGAAAATTAAAAAGACGTTCACTCACTTTCTTTATCAATAACCTTTAGTACCTTTTATGCATATGACAAACGTACACCATTGATCTCTATTTGCCTCTACAAGCCTAGATCCCCTCTTTTTATTACTGCATCCTGCCACACTTTCTTAGGGCTGCCTCTAGGTAGTTTTTCTTACTGTTTACATTCTACCCTAGTATTTGTTTAGGGATTCTGCTTTCTTTCATTCCGTTTATGTGTCCAAACCATCTTAAATTGATTTTTCTCTATTTTCATTTCCAGACTTTCAGATTTGACATCTTCTCTAATTCTAGTATTTCTAATTTTATCACTCTTTGTTTTGCCTATTAATCTTCTAAGGAATTTCATTTCATAAAGTTCACTAGAATAGAAGATAAATGACACAACCATGATCATAGAGTGGCGAGAAATGAAAAACAGGTTCATATGATTATGAAACAGAAACACCCCATTCTAAAAATCTTAAATTTTCCAAATGTGGCCATAACCTTTGACCGGAATATACGTCAAAATTTGAAGTATTCAGTATGAAACATATTAAATAATATGAGTGAAAAAATACTATTTGCCACCCAGAAGAAAAATTTAAAAAGGTGTCAAAAACCTCACCTAATTTGTAGTAGATGGATTGTTGAACTGAACTAGATGAAAGAGAAATTTTGCCTCGAGTGAAACGTGTTGTTTCTCCATCTTTATTGATGATAAGAGTTTCATCAGAAGCCTTGCCAGACAGTTTGCCTGTGTTCGTAGTCATAGTAATGGAATCGGTGAACAGTTTGGGAGTCAGGGATCCTGTTTTTGATCTTGTCAGCATCTTGCGTGATTCTGAGGCTTTAGGGAATGGAATAAAACAAATGTAACTCAAAATGTACACAAAGATATATCAGTACAAAACAGTTGATATCAGGCTAAAATAAATACCACTCATAGGTTTGATACCACTCATAGGTTTGATAACCCTGTTAAATTCTTAGTTACAGTAGTGATATTTGGATGTCAGGAAATGGATAATTTATAATGGTACATAATCTGATTATGATTGCGACTTAATTTTTAGTTAACGTCGCATTTAAAGAATTTATTGAATTCGCTTACAAAAAATGGAATAACAAACCCTGTTCCTGTCATCTCAACATTATGACCAGACAACTTCATAATAGCTATTAGCATGGTGTCTCTCGTACGGCATTCTATTTCCTATTTTTTTTAATTGTACGCTCTGTGGCTTTACTAATTACTGATACTGTAAACTACAATGCAACAGGACAGGCACTATGTAACAAACAAAACGAAATGCAGTGAATTGAATACACATAGTTAAGGGGACTGGTGATCGCCAGGCAAGTGGTGAGACGAGGGGACAGGAGTCCCAGGCCGGGGACGAGAAGTGGTGTGCGATGCGATAATACAAAACTTGCAGACACATGTTAATATCAATGTTTGAGCTGTTCCCTCCTTTAAAAACAAACAGCCAAAACTATCTAAGCCAGTGACCCCAAGGCTTTAAGACGATCTTTTTTAGTCATTAACACATTCAGACTTACAAAGCATTACATTTGACACTTACTGGAAGCATTGATGCTTGTCGATGTCTGAGTCAGACTGATTTTGGACGGGTCATTTTCCTTGCTGACTGGTTGGCGTTGGACCTGGAGTGTCACCTTCCCACCTTCCCGATTGACCAGTAGAACAGTCTTGGTCTGACCACCTTCAGATTTACCATCCTCTCCACTTTTCTCCACCGAATTGAGAATCCCTTGTCGTGTGCCAGGTAGCAAGCTGGCCAAACTAATCACTTTTTGTTTTCCGTCACCTGTAGACTTGATGGCTTCGGCCAAAGCAGATGTGGCACTGACTACAATTTTACCATCACTCCTATTCAATGTGCCGTCACCGCTGTCATCAGTTTTACTCTGGTCATTATCTTTCTTATTTTCAGACAGCCTATTGTCCCCATCATCTCCTACATCGGGTTGATCAAGCTTTACTTTTTTACTAGCTGGTTCATCATTATCCTCATCAGCATCATCTACATCTTTACTTTGTATCAAAGTGCTAATTGTTTTTGTAGTCGTTGAGGTAACTGTTGTTATTGTAGTTGTAGTCATCTCCGTAATTTCTTTCAGTCCATTAGCATCATCTTTCCTTTCACTGGTAAACTCTTCACTTTCTGAAGTTATGACTGCTTCCGAAGTGGTTACTGACTCAGAAATCTATATGAATGAAGAGAAAATGAGTCATTCTTAATACCTACGTTTCGACTGTAATAAAATAGTCCAAATGATTCTGTTATTCAAATTCAATAAAGTGCCATCAAACTTTGGATCCAAGTCTACAATTGATTTGCATTATGAAAAAAGAATAGGTTCAGGTCAGACTATGATTCATACCTCTATACTATAGTATAATAATCCAAAATTACCTCTTCAACCATGGAAGTTTCATTCTCAGAGTCTTGACTATCATCCTTTTTAGGAGATTTATCATCCTCCTCGTCTGGATTATCTCTCTTTTCCTCCTCCAATCTTTTCTTCTCTTTTTCCTCTGCTTTCTTTTTCTCCTCTTCAGCTTTTCTCTCCTCTTCCTCTTTAGCTTTTTTAGCAGCTCGCTCTGCTTGAACCTTTGAAAGTTGTGCTGAAATAAATGCGAAATAGTTTATAATAATGACCAGCTTATTCTCCTTATCCATATAATTTTTTGAGTTCAAACATTTCTTTCTTATCCAGTTCCCTTTTACCATTACAGTGTAGGGCCAGCACTATGCGGCTAGATTTCTTTGGATCAACCCACTGTGACCTTTGTGGTAGGAGTTAATTTTGCCCGGATAGCGGCCTACTCTTATCGATTTTAGACTGCCAAGGGTTCTTTAACGTGCACATGGGGAGTTCAAACAATATTATAAAAACTGGGAGTCAAAATTTTACTTTCAAATGGATTCAGAAGCAGGGCTTTCCATGCGTCACCAATAAATTCTGGTCACAGTGGGCTGATCATCTGCTTGCCTTATCTACCAGATTCAAAGTTTTTCCAACACTGTGTTCAGCAACGCAGGAAATGGAGCTGGCCGCAACTCTTTGGGGCTAAAATGCTGTTTGGCTAACAAAACCAAACCAATATCATATCATATTTCTTTTTTACTATATTCCATCAGAAAAGATCAAATGGAAACTTAAAAAAAAAAAAATGACCATGTCTCTAACGAAGCAAACAAAAGTATGTAATTATAATTACGGCAATAATATCATAATGCATGAACTAAAAAAATAATGTTCTGAGATCATTGCTATGCTCTTCTGAGATAAGAAGCAGATCTGATAGAATGTGCTATGGAATTACAACGAAACGTCCACCTACCATTCTCTATCTCAATGACTGACTTTTTACTTCCTTTCCTAGCAAGTGTCAACTCTTCAGAGAAGGTCATTTGTTTGAGGATGTCATCTTTCATCTCACTGATGAAGGAAATAAGATCCGCCTCCCACGCCTGTTCTAGAGACTCCAGCAGCTCTTCCAGCTGGCACTTGGTGCTGTAGTAGAAACATTCCTTCTCCCCTTCCCTGTCAACACAACATGAGTGTTATTTGCAACTTCATATAATTTCAAAACTTTTAGTATCATGAATTTTTATTTACTTTCAATCAGAATAAAACAAGATTTAAATTCATACTTTGAAGCCAATCATTTATTATGATGATGTTCGCACAGATCTGTCTAATAATAGCACTTAAAATTAAAATGATATCATAACAGCAGATTCATATCCGCAAAGGCAATGATTATGTGTTTATTGGACACTGCTCTATCGTAAGAATTTCAACTAAAATAACGATAAACAAAGTGAATTTTTGTTTTGTAGAATCAAAAAGAAAAATCAACCATTAAAATTTTACACAAAAATTTTTCACATGCGGTTTGCAGGCTATTATTATAAAATTCCAAACACATAGAAATAAAATTAAAATCAATAAGATTTGAATATGCTAAAAAACTGAGAGAACTGCTAATATCACCACTACCTGCTATCTATATTTACTTTTTCAATAATATCTCATTTTTACAATTAGCAATTTAATAATTCCCAAATACATCTTTTTCTATGTTCTGCTTTTTACAACAAAAAGAAAAGAAGTTTTATGACTTACACAATGATTCGTCTGCATAGAAACCAGTACTTCCTGGCATGTCTGTCATAGCCTATTGGTTCTTGACGACTTAGTAATCCACTTTTCTCTGCCTCCGAAACACAGTCAGTTACGCCTTTCACCTGCAAGCATGAAGGAAAATATGAAATTAAGGCTGATCGATATCATACCCAATTGTGTTTAAGGTTAAGGTGCTTAAGTATGATAATGTATTATATTTGAGCCTGGAATGTGCCTCTTCGCTAGACGCTAATAATGCGACATGGTCTCTCATCACTCGCATTGCGCTAGTGTGTGGGTACGTTTTTATATCATTCTCTGATTGTGTCTTTCAAGAGAGAGAAAGGCTGAAAACAAATGATGATGACAGACTATGTGCTTAGAGGGGAAAAGTGCGACCTGAACAACTTAAAACACATGGTCTGGACCTGAAATGTGTGTGCAGAGGGGTGAAGAGTGATTTTAACTGCTTTAGATACACAAGGAAGAAATAATATGTTAAGAGGAGAAAAGGGCCATCTGATCTGTTTGAGACACACGTCATGTTACATACCTGCGCTCAGTCTCTGAGGCGCTTCTAACTTTTTATAAGAATAAGAGGTTGTAAAGAGACTATTTTCAGGCCAATATAGGAAACATCGAAAACAACCTGAAATACTTAAATCCCTGTGTAAGCCATTATTTGTAGTCAAATCCCAAAACTTTTTTTTTTTTCAAAAATATTTTTCAGTTATCTTTCCATCATTTTCTACAAGAATTAGACCCCTATACGAGAAAAATTGAAAGTCAGTCAAATAACATTTTTTAAGAGGTTGTAAAGAGACATTTTTCAGGTGAATACAAGAACATCGAAACAACCTGAAATCCCAGTGTATGTCATTATATATAATTATTGTAGTCAAATCCCAAAACTAGGTTTTCAAAAAATATGTTTTGGTTATCTTTCCATCATTCTCTGCAAGAATTTATGCGAGAAAAATTGAATGTCAGTCAAATTCAAATAACTTTTTTAAAAAATAAAGGAATTCAATTTGTTAGGTTTTTATGCTCTTTTTTTAGCAACTCATTTTAGGTCACATCAATGGCAAGACCTCTTATTTAAAGCTGTGCTCTGATAAGACTTGTTGATTTAGGGAATCTCACAGAGCCGATCAATAAAATGCCAAAGGAAAAAATCCCCACTTCTCCACCAAGTTCTACCCCAGGACCTTCACCATCAATATCCTGAAAATATTCGAATAAAAATATTCACCCGATGTGCCCGACAAACACTACATATCCAATCATCCTCTGGTACTTCTTCCATTGGTGGCTCCACACATGCCAAATGGTATACTGCAGAACATGTTTCACAGCAAAGAAGATCTCCGAGCCTGAAAAAAACAAACTTGATTAAATGGGGGCACTGAACTGAAAGAACTTACAATAAAGAAAACACCTTTACTCCTTTATCATTTCTCGGTTTACTTTTCGGATCAGGTAGCAAAACAATAAATATTGAAACTAAATAAAACTAACCAAATATTATATTTCATAGCATGCAAACCTACTTTTTGTGAAGTCAAATCTTTAAATCACAGCGATTCATTAAAAACTCATAAATTTGTATTTCAGTACTCAAAATGAGAGATCAAATGAATCGATCTTCACAGATCTGAGAGAATGCGTCGAGTTTGAGACTTTGGATGAGATTCATTTCTGTTTCGTAACTTTTACATTTAGTTTTGATGATTAGCAATGTTAAAAAAGGGGTAAAAGGACATCTTAATTCATAATCTGAACATTCATTAGTTAATCAGGCTTGAGACATCAATAGGATTTTTAAAATCAATTTATCACTACACTAAGCTAAGGCTGACTCCTGATGATGGCTACATACAACACAACAATGGAATTTAAAAAACAATAGAACTTACTTGTGACAAGCTCTACAATGATCGTCATAATGAATGTTGCCTTCATTAATAATTTCCTCCCTCACTTTTGTTGTCGCTAGAAATAGATCTGTCAATGTTTGAAGCACTTTTAACTTTTCAACGTAGGAAACGTATGGAAAATCTTGAGATTCTACAACGGATAGATGAGCACGATATTCTGGATGTTTTTCACTATCAAGAAAAGCACGAACAATTTCAGGCCATGTCATGTTGTCCATAAAGAATAATGAAACATTCACACTATCTTTTGTGTCCTGAGGACCAAAGGTTGTACTGCTACTTTCATCTTCACGAAATAGAGCTTTCAGGAGAGTGATAAAAAGTTCAGACAGCAATGTGTTTTGTTCATCTGATATCAATGCCGCACAAAAGTCTTCAAAAATAAATGGGGACAACCGTAGAATCTTTCTAAAATGCCGAATAACTTCATAGATCCCAACTGCTTGCAAAATGTGTTCGGCTGGAAAAAGTAAGTCTGTTGCTGAAGCAGGTAAACTCAGAGCTGGAATGTCCTTATCATCTGGGATTTCTGGAGTTTTAGCTCTCTTAATTAGCAATTTCTTTTTGCTCACGGAACTAGAAACTGTACTAAGACTTTCATTGTCACTAATACCATCATCGTCATCTGTCCCTCCATCGAATGAAACATCTGAGCCACCAATGTCTGTATTATCGATGTCATCAGTGAAATCACTGGCTCTGTCATTTTCAAATTCTGGAAGTGAAGAAAGTTCGTCATCTTCAGCAGCCAATTGACTTAAAAAATGCCTCCCTTTATGAAGGGCGGCTCGGCCCCTGCCCCGATCAGATCTGTTGGTTCGATAATGTGACAACGGTGATGCAGAGTCCGTACTGTTTACATTTGAGTTCAGATTTTGGTACGCTTTGGGCTTTCGTAAGAAATTCGTCCGATTTGTGGACACAGGTGTTTTTGGAGGCCTGCCTCTGGCTCGTCTTCCTCTTGTGGACATTTTCAGGGGTACAGGTTATACCTAAGGCATCTCAAAACGAAAGTAGAAAGTAGATCCTCGATCACTATGGCCTCCCTTGGCATTAGACAATGTTTTTAGATTCCATGTTGAAAATTTTCGGAAGCCGCCATTTCACAAAGTAATGATCACGTGACCAGAATGCCCCTTCCAAACTCGATTTTTCGCCTTTTTAGACGCACTTTGCTTTATTTAACTAAATTTTAGGATAACTACAGAAACATGACACTCTAACGATATCAACGAATACTATTTTTTTGAAAACTGAACATAAATTTGGCAAGAAAACCACAAGATAATGAAATTTCCAATCGAGAAAGCTTGGTTGCATTGTTGCGCTAAGCGTTGACTAAAAGCAACCACGATTGGTTAGAACATTTATTACAGAAGGAGATGAATCGAGAGAGTGACAGCAATGAGGAATGTTTTACATAGCCTATACAGTCTTCGTTGTTCTTTAATACTTCAATTGATTTAAAAAGTTAATTTCATGACATAATTGTTGCGTATTTTACCTACTGAATGATATTGACAATAAATCAAACAACCAATCAGTAAACAGGTTACATTTAACGACGAATTGAAATCTCTAAAAATCTAGCGAGAAGAAACGGTAATTTGCGAGATGATGAAAGTAATAAATCTAAAAATAGAATATTTCCACGAGTTGCCCCAAAAGGAGTTTCGATTTCATCATGGCTGCTACTGAAGTGAATGGACCGAAAGAGACGATGTATGCCATGAAGTCTCTTCTAAATGTTGACAAGGTGGAGCTACCAACAGTGATGTATTCAATGAAAAGCCTCAATAGCGATCAGGTAGGAGACTTTTAATGTGAACTGTAACTGACTGATACACTTATTCATTGCTTACTTCGCTCACGTCTTGAGAGATGGTCAGAAGACGGTCTTTCTTTTCTTTCTGATTCACTCTGTCTAGCAAAGTCACAAAATTTGGTCAGGTTTGTCGTAAATTTACTGGGTGAAGATGCCTACCTAGTTATCGTCCATAGTGTAATCATAGATAGATCATGTCTAAGTCTACTCTTACTCTGATCCCGAATAGCTCACCCCCCAAGAAAAATTCAATTAGAATTGAAGATGGACAAAACTGCTGTCATCTAGACTAACACGAATCTTGTAAATATTATCCATACTGAACACTTCACCGTAAAGATCAAGTTCCTATTTTAAACATTGAGGTTGCTATCTACCACAAAAAAAGGTCACAGTGGGTTGATCACCTGCTTGGCTTAATATCTTGATCCAGAGAAATCCAGACTCATTGTGCTGGCCCTACACTGTAATGGTAAAAGGGAATTGGATAAGAAAGAAAGGTTGCTATCTAGCTATAGGTCTAGATAGTCTATGCCCCATTACGTCACTGTACTTTAGGTAAATAAAAATGTATTGTAAGCAGGGCGTAAAATGACTCTTAGAGCTGAAATTATGCATGTGGCCACAAACATTCACTAAAAACAAACAAAATCAACTCCAAACAACTTGTTTTCTGCTCATTATGAAAAGATAGGCTTTCCAGACATGAAATATCAAAATAATGTAAAAGGCAAGGCTAGTTTTAAGAATTGGGGTGCCCTGACTCTAGTTTTGAATATTATAGTGACACAAAGTGTTACCAGACGATGACATCGGTGTCAGACAGATAACCAAAGATAATCAACAATAAGATAGTAACTTGATTGATTTTACAGAGGCCGCACAAGAGTGATGTCCCGTTATTAGCTAGTGTTAGACTTCTCTTATTGTTTTGGTTCGTTCAATACTCAATTCAAAATGGCATGGTTGTAATGCATTCTTTTATTAGAATTGTGTGAATAAAAGATTATCGCACCAAAGTCATAAACTGCATTCTATCCCGTGCACACTATGGTACAACTATCATGATTATAAAATAGTGAAATGCACCGAGTTGACTTATATTACCTTATTGTTGATTATCTTTGGTGTCACCTATATTGCGCCTCTTTTTTTTCCACTCATGTTGACATTTCAAATTTGGGTACTATTTGTTTTGGCTTAATCAGAATCAGACCGTATTAAGTTTAATTGGAGGAGAAAACATTTTTTACATTGTTCTAGGCTATTTCATTGACTCAGGGGACATCCCAAGCTCAATACTCATTCACTCGATTTTGGAAGCAGAGGACCGGACAGGATTTTTCTCTCTGGACCTTGCCTTTCAGAGTTTTCATGGCTCTGCCCTGGAGATACACATGCAATATTCTCAATTTCTCTTTAACCGCTTTTATGATCTTGTTAAAAAGGGCTTTAAAACTTTAGAAATATGTGGCATTCCATGATTTTTTAAAGAAATAGAAACAGACAGAATCTGAGAAATTTGACATAATAGGTTGTCTGGGAAATTTGCCAACCGAATATTGATTATTGTGTATGATAATATTAATATTTTTTACAAAAGTACAAGAAAACTTTTTCAATGCCAACCTTGTGGAGATAATAGGCAGAAAAATGATAGAATTGACAATAGAATATCATTATAATCTGCTTGCATAGTCATAATATACAACATGGATTGGAGTTTATGAGGTGTCCTCTAATAGCCTTCATGGTTGACCATAGCTTATTGAAAAATAAATACCTTAAGATTTGAGAGAAAGCATTTTTAATGCATATAATGGGGGCTATGATTGCAACACATTCTCCTGGCATGGCGAATTACCCCCGATGGCTATGATGAATTTCCCTACCAGCTGACGAGATTCCCCACTGAATTTTTTGGTGCGAAATCAATGACAAATGCAAAATACGAAACTAGATTCAGTCTGCTTTGCCTGCAAATGATAACCAACTGTTTTGATTCGTCTCAGCTTATTCAGAGCTTGTCACAGGGTGGCGAAATTCCCCGACTTTACTCTTATTATACAATGTTTCCTAGTAAGGGGAGATAGAGGAGGAGACTTTTACAAGAGGTTGTGGGGTAAAGGAAATGAACCACAATGAAAATATTCTTTCAAGCTGTCCGACTAATTACTCAACAGATCAGCCTAGATCACCACACCAAAATCTCTTGACTCATAAAATCCCTAGATAAGTAATGATATTTAGCTCCTAGATCTGTACACCCATTTTTTTTTTAATGCAAAGCAGTGTTGGGACCAGTACTTAAAATCCACCACAAATAGCTCACAAATAACCTTTAAATCTGATTGCAGACATCCCCACCACCACACATTGCCAAACATAGAGCGTGAAATACTATTGATCCCACTAGGGGCCGTCCATGGCTCAGTGGTCAAGACTTTATATCCGAAGGCCGAGTTCGAGTCTGCCTAGCATGTGGGGGTTTTTTTCAGTTTTCATGGCTCTAGCCAGGAATATTCTTTAGTTCTCTAGAACCCTTTTTTACTTTTTGATGACCATTATGTGTTGAAAGGGGCATAAAACTTCAGCACTTTAGATCCACCCACTGTGCCCATCATCCTTTATTCTAATTGGTCCTATGAACAATACATTGAGCAGGAGTATCATAAAATAAGGCCAATAAACAAATTGCTGTTGCCATTGGGGGCGTAGTTAGTGTAGCGGTTAACGCTTTTGCTTCATAAGCAGAAGGTACTGGGTTCAAATTCTGGCAGGGACGTTGGGATTTTTTCTTTGAACTTTTCTCAAGTTTTATGGCTCTGACCTTGATGATTTCATCAGACAGAAATGGACTGACTATAATTCGGAAGTCCCACCTTTGATATGACCTAAAATGTGTTGGCAAGGGTGTAAAACTAACAATTTTTTTTACTGTTGTCATTATGGACACCTCTCAGCAATATTAAGAACTGCGAGAATTTGCCAATCTGGGCTAAATTTTTATAGTAGGTACTATTGTTATTTGCACCGCTCATTTCACTCATAAATGAGAGCGTCCCTGGCACAGTAGACCACTTGCCTCTGAATGCAGAGATTCGGGTTCAACTTGTGCAGGATTTTTAAAATGAAATTTGGTGAACTCTGCCATTGTGGTTTGAAGACATTATTTTAACTCATGTGTAAGGTGATAGTTAACACTAAGTTCTGGATGTTGTATCTCTAGAAATTTGGATTGTGACACCCCTATACACAATGTGGGCGCACATGATGAATGTAGACTGAAACCAGTAAATGTGTTCTATAGATAACAAAACAATAGACAAGACAATGAGTCATTCTATTACGTGTCCATGAAACTATCTGTACAAATTGTACATAGAGTTTGCTGGTCGTATTTTGAAATGTGTTCCTTGATTGACGTCTTTTATTAGTTGCTGATTAGAACCACCTACCAGTGTTTATTTTTTCATTCTATTATTCCTTTTTTTTATTATCTTCACATGTCTCTTTCATGTGACGTGAATGTTTGAAACCAGATCCCAAGTAATTAATTTGTTTACACCTGTGGTTGTATGAACGGCGACGAATTTACTTTGAAATTATTGAGGCTTAAGTTTCAGCTTGAAGAGGCGCCATAACTGTTTTAGGTTCAAGAGGCGCTATAACTGGTTTAGCTTGAAGAGGCGCCATAACTGGTTTAGCTTGAAGAGGCGCCATAACTGGTTTAGCTTGATGAGGCGCCATAACTGGTTTAGCTTGAAGATCTCAAAATAAATGTTGGCAACCAACAGAGGTTGGTGTTCTATCATTATGAGTGTGTGACAGTGGGAGTGTGATGGAGCTACACACGATGAATTTAATTAAACAAAGTTAGCGTTTTTTAACCACGTATACCGCATCGATCCCTTTACAGAATAGCATTTTGATGATAACATTTCGGATTTTATGCGGGTACCTGCGTCTGTCGCATTAGATTGATGGGCCAACTGACATTCACGGACAATGGCTGGGTTTATCATATAAAAGCGTTGATCATTTACATTATTATAACACATCCATCGCCAGTACAGTACAGTAGGTTGGAGTTGTTGTTTTGTTATAGTGTTTTGTCTTTCATAGCATTTGTCCCTCCATTACCTACCCATCTTGTTCATTTATCTCACTTCCAGCAGCACCTATTTTATTGTCCCTCGTAGGTAAGTCGCACGTTTTTACATTTAAGTGGTTTTTGTGATTTCGAATTAGAACGGCTTCGCGTTAAGTTTTGGATAACAAAGCGCTTGTTTGAAAAAGGGGGTGGGGGAGGGGGCGAGAGTGGATTTGGTTGTTATGACCCTCTTTTTATAATATTGTGATAAATAGCATTGGTCCATCCTGAACGACACACAAAAGACGCCCCGCACACCTGACTGAATACAGATCATACGTCATGATCTTGATAAAAGAAACTCGGACAAGCGGGTGATCAGCCAGTTGTGTCCACAGCTCGTTATTAGCAAAATGAGCACTACAGTGAGGTATAATATTGATAATATAGGCCTATAAAACTAGTGTTGCTCCTGCGGCTACCTCCCAATTGTAGAATTACCTCTTCAGGCGCCAAGGGCGTAACACTGACAATGACAACTTAGAAAATAATATTGTGGGTTTTTTTAAAGCGTCTATTTATATTATTTGCATTTAGAACTCTTGCTGTTCCTTGTTTTTTAAATATTTGTTCATAAAAGGGCGTATTCATTCATATTCTTAAACGCATGTCATTATATTCGAGATGAACAGACAGCAACACCTGCTTGTCTTTTTTTTTCATTTGAGTAAAAAACAACGTTTCATTTATCGTTGGAGACTAAGAAGGGTGTTAGGGCTTGGATTAGGAGTTAGATTCTTGCTGACTTTAGGTATAAGTCTCCCAACCCCGGCAGGTTTTAGTTCCTGTCAGCCCATATAGTGAGTGCACAGGTGAGCTAAAGCCCACATCGCATCGCAAACGTATCTGCTGTAACCACCACGACCGCCAGTCTGGGGGGGGGGGGGGGGGGGGGGGGGGGGGGGGGGG
>JARBEQ010000011.1:183047-195185 GCA_030265355.1 Tritonia tetraquetra | reverse complement strand
TTACATTTTGATCCATCCTGACTCTGACAATAACATTTTTGGTTACATTTTGATCTTCCTGACTCTGACAATAGAATGTTTGGTTACATTTTGATCCATCCTGACTCTTGACAATAGAATGTTTGGTTACATTTTGATCCATCCTGACTCTGACAATAACATTTTTGGTTACATTTTGATCTTCCTGACTCTGACAATAGAATTTATGGTTGCATTTTATATTGGACACTAGTCATATCTTTTACTGTGTATAGATTTGAATAGAACAGATTTTACACAATTGATCAGGTGATTTTTATCAACTGCATCCCAAAAAGGGGATTCATGGCAGAATAAAGAAAGGGATGAATTTTATTTGAATCCAGTCATTCTATTTATCCAGTTTTTAGTAACTAAGTGTACATAAATATTCCATTTACTACAAGGAAGAAGTAATCAAGGTTTGGATAGAGCTTTGCTTCAAACGTGCTGTTTGTGTTATCATGTATACACTTTGTGGTTTGAATCATTTCCCCTCTGGGGTTAGTGTGTCGTGACCCTTTGATGACCTCTGTGATGGAATGTTTTATTTCAGGTCTATTGTAGTTATTAACCTTTGTCTGGTGGTGTTACCTGTCACACAGCACACGACTTGGTGTGCTCTAGATAGTCTCTCTCTCTCACTTGTTGTGGTTCTTCTCATTGTATTTTACAGTTCACTGTCGCCCTCTACCCCCCCCCCCCCCCCCCCCACAACCTCTCGTTTCATTTTCTATGACTTTTTGAATAACTGGCAAATTAATGTTAATTTGGGAAAATCAACGGGAAATATTTGAACATACATAAATATAGGAAAAAGGAACAAATTGTAATGATCTTCCATTTGTATAGTATAGAATATATGATATAAAGCAACTATTATCATGATATACAAACAAATAGAACTTGGATATACAAATCTAGATGGGGGGTAGCATAGATTTAGAGATTGGCAGAAATGTTCAGAGTTGTATAAAAACAATGTTATGTAATGTAATCTGGTTCCCTTTCGTGTCTTAGAGTTTGATATTGATGAGCACATTAGAAAGAGTTTGATATTGATGAGCACATTAGAAAGAGTTTGATATTGATGAGCACATTAGAAAGAGTTTGAAATTAATGAGCACATTAGAAAATGTGAAAGAATTTGTGCTGCATTGAAAGCAATGTTTAGATATACCTATAATATTTTTCTACTCTTTCATCGCTTTTGGTTGTTTATGTTTTATTTCTTTGCATTGTCTCTTGCCTGTTTTTCACATTTTAAATGATAACACCTTTGATCGCTCTAACATTTCCGTTGTTTTGGTATCTATTTGTTGCTCTCTAATGAGTTTTTACTCTATTTTGATAGAATTACGTTTGAAATATCAGACACCCTTTAGAGATTTCTTTCTAATATATTTTATTGCGAAGAATATTTTCTCTGTAATATACTGTTTGATTTCGCCTTTGAATGACATTATCTAACGGTAGGCAGTGAAGTAATGGCTAAAAAATACTTCATACTCATGGAGTATAATTGTCAACGAGTAATTTATGATGTGAAGAATTTGACTGTTAGTCAAACGTTATTATTATATTTTTTTTCTCTATCAGACAGAACTTACCTCACCTGAGGCATCCGAGTTGGGAGCCGTTCCCCCTACAGGTGGCGCTGTGTCCCCGAACACGGGTCCAAAACGTCTTCATGTGTCCAACATCCCCTTCAGGTTTAGAGAAGCAGATCTGAGACAACTTCTAGGGGTTTGTGACTAGTTTCATTCTCATCCTGCTGGTTGGAGGGTCTCCATAGATAATCAAAAATAAGATAGTCAACTTGGCGTTTTTCACTATATAATGAGTGAGGGAATTTTACATGATAGTTGTGCCATGGCGTGCACTGGATAGAATGCATTTTATGATTTTGGTGCGATATTTTTTTTAGCTCACATCATTTTGATAAAAGAATGTATTACGACCATACCATTTTGTCCAAACCATTTTGTATCCAGTATTGAATGAACAAAAACAATAAGTGAAGTCTGGGAACACTAGCTAATTAAGGAACATCACTCTCAGTAAAATTCATTGAGTTGACTATCTTATTGTTGATTATCTTTGGGGTTCTTCTTCACCTTGTTTCTTATTCTTTCAATTCAACCTGTCATCTTTCTTTATTTCGCTGTGTAATATATGTGTGCTTGTCTATCTCCACTATCAACCTGTCATCTTTCTACTCTCTCATTCTCTCATCCAATCAAATGCTAGACGTCTATGGGTTTAGTGTAACCTTGAATCAAACGGTTCATCTCATAATTGATTTACAATGATATTGTTTGAAAGGTGTGATAGACATGTGCCGATCCCCAAGCTGGTTAGAATCTTTCTCTTGTCATTTCTTACAATGTGTTATCATGTTATTACCTGTACATTTTATTTTCATCTATAAGTGGACATCATGGGACTGTAAATTGATTTAGTTCAATTTGTTCTTCTGATTTTGAACTGTATAAGAATTGTTTTAACTGTTTATCTCTTTGCATTTGTTTGCAGCAATTTGGAACCATCCTAGATGTGGAAATTATATTCAATGAAAGAGGTTCTAAGGTAAGCATCTGTCTTTCTCTATCCAATCTAGCCACGAATCTTTTGGTTTCAAAATGGGATTGGAAATAGATGGAACTGTAGTTTATACATCATCAAATAGGAACTTTTCGTCCTGAGTTTGACAATTTACTTTTCAGTTTTTGAAAACAGCAGAATTAGCTTGAATCCCATTTTGAAATTATTTTTATAACCAGGCAGAAGGAAAATAAGGTTATGTTTTTAAAACAACTTAAATGTATTTATAGAAGATGAGGGGAAACCACAACCAATATCATCAAGAGCTGGCCTTGACACACAATGGCTGACCTAGAGGATGTTACTTTAGAGGTTATGTAAGAGAACTGGAAGATTTATCAATGTTTGAGGCAGTGTGGTAACTCACTGTAGAAAATGACACGAATGCAACATTGACAGGAGAGGAAATCTCTCAAGTCGAATACCAATTGTATGTTACCACTGTCATCTGTAGCGACGTAAAGATTAGATATGGAGGTCCCTTTTACTGATGAAATATTCGTGTCTTCATCCAGCCAACTGGCCTTGTGATGCCACACTGGTTGCTACTAGTCTACGGAATGGTCTCAGTTGTTTTACAGCCTTTTGTTGATACAGAAATGTCATATCAAAGGCAGCTCGTAGTCTATATTGAGTTCTGTGGTTGAAACTGTTACAAAATATGATGCATCAGTTATTAAAAGATGCAGGCTAAAAAAAACCAACCCAAGGCTGGAAACTGCCACATGTTATGCCAAAGCTATGCTGTGAGTAACTATGGTAACCATGTGATGACATGTGTGAGGTGAGAGAATTGAAAACATGACATTTGTGTCATTAGGCCCACACATAGTTTGAATAAAATCCTCCCATTTCACAGGAAGGGGTGGGATCAGAGTGTTTGCACTCTCTAATTACATTTATTGTCTTTTCATGGAAATGGCACTTGATAAGATTTTATACATTTGTTATATTGACTAATTAATTATTATTGATTAGATTTCCTTCTGCCTTGAACTGTCATCCTTTGTTATAAATTCAATCCAGCTGTAATTACATTTGGCAAATATTCTAATATTTTTAGATGTGACATGAATTGATAAATAAATTTGTTAAATCAAATGTTGGTGGAATGAGAAAAAGGAAGTGGGAAATCATTTACGGCAAAGGATGGTAGTGTCTAAGGGATGCTGTATGGGTTTAGTTGGTACAATTTAACTAAGATTACAACAGTTAATTTCACGTATGAGGTTAAAGTTATATTTTACAAATTGCCCTTATTTGTTTGATGACTTTTAATGCAATGCAGATTTTGTCTGGAACTAATTCAAGGCCATATTTTTGTCTGGAACTAATTCAAGGTCATATTTTTGTCTGGAACTAATTCAAGGCCATATTTTTGTCTGGAATTAAGCAAGTAGGCCTAATTCAAGGCCATAGTTTTACCATTTTGTTTCTGGGAAAAAGCTTTGTGCTTATACATACATTCTGTGTTTGGAAGAAATATGAAAAGTGGATATGACAAATCTGTTCTTGTAATAATGAATGATCTGTATTGCACTAAGTGTCATGTCATAGTTGGGGAAGAAAGACTCTTGGATTATATTTTAAAAAGCACTTGATTCTGCTAAATCTTATTTCAAAGCGGTTCTTTCTAAGCAGTTTTATAAATTTCTCATAATTTGAAAGTGCCATAAAACGTTCTCAAGACTCTTTTTTCCCCCAAGATGTATTGTTTGATTTCATTATTTGCTTCATCATCCACAACATCCATCTCATTATCCATACCAAATCTACAGACATCAAATTACTTCCATCTCAACATAGTCGTGTGTGTCTTGAAATATTAACAATGCATTTGAAATCGCCATAGGAGACTGTGTGTGTTTTAAGGAATGTTACTGTTTGAAAACTTAACAATTTACTAAATATGTGTAAAGATAGACAGAAAAATTGGTCTTAAAGTTTTTTTCAGTTGTGAAAGTATTCTTTTTTTTCTGTGTGTATAATTTGTTACCCTGCATCATGCATCATTTCCAAGAACCCAGTTGAACCTGGAGTGTGTACATTTGGTGACAAAGATCTTTGTGAATGGTGTGTTAGTGATTGCATTAACAAACAATGGATTCTAGGGCTGTCGTCAGTAGGGCTGGTTAGCCAAGATTCTGTTCACTGTTAGTCATTTGGACAAGTGGCATGACAGTAAATAATAATAGCAATGCTAATCCTAATAATGAGATGACTTTTCCTTTGACTGAATAGATGACCCGTGTGGTTTTTCCTTTGACTGAATAGATGACCTGTGTGGTTTTTCCTTTGACTGAATAGATGACCCGTGTGGTTACAGCCATAGTGTCTTTCCATTTACTCACCAATCTTCTCGGTCTTATCCATGGATGGAATTTCATACACACCGTCAGTGTACTTACTTCGTTCTTTGAGGAAAGGTTCTCTCCTACCTTTGGATGAGAATTTACACCTGCCTGTTCTTAATTTTAGCTGGTAGAATCGTGGATCCAATTTTCCCTCTTTATTTTATCCTGCATCCAGCGTCTTGTGGATGGCAGACCAATATGGCTCTGACTTTATTGACTTGGTTCAATTTGGAGCAACGTTTTTGCCAGACTTACCAATTTATTTCCATCGACCCATTTATTCCTTTGGCGTTTTTCACACATTTCATACAGATGTTCTTGTAGAAATATTTTTGATTTGCTTGTCAAGACGATCATTGTGTAAAATTCACATTTCATTTTTGTGAAAGTTTTCTCACTTGTCCTAGGAAAACTCTTATTTCCAGTGGCTAGGATGGACTTTCTGTCGTGACCAAATCCATTTGAAATCATTAAGACAATAAGATATGCAGAGAAATTTTAAAAAGACAAAAATCACCCAAAGTGTGAAGTGAATATTGATATAAGAATAGTGATAGTGTTTCACACCATTCAGAAAGAAATCTCTATTAGTCCTTTCCATTGTGGAATGAGGGATTATGTTTGAAGACTTATTTGTTGAAGCATCTGCATTCTCTGTGTTTGCTGCCTGGCCGTGTCTTGTTCTGTGTGTCCATTGACCATTGAGTGTTTGGTTGTGTATGGAATGATATGAATTGCATTGCTAGGTGGTCTGACCTTTTCCTGTCAGCTTGTTCAAACAACATCTGACATTGAGTGGGAACAAGCCGTTGACTAGAAGACACGTGTAGACACAAATCTAACTTGTTACCTCAAACCAGTGTGTAGTACAAGTGTAAGTGGCCTACTGCATGGCGAGTATCAGTGTACAATTACTACAACTTGTGTGATGTTTGTCGAGTCCAGTTATTAATCATCTAGTGCGCTACTAGCAGATCCTCATGTGCACACAAAATAACCTAGACTACTGGCTTTCATAATTTGATTTTGTATTAACAAACAACTGACCATGTTCTGTGTGGATACACAAATAATTCTAAAGCTGACTTTGTTTTTGTTTCGTTTTTTATAAAGCACATTTTACGCCATTGTACAATTTATTGAATACATTCCAAGGCTGAAAATAGAAATTGCATCAAATTTTCTCTGAACACAGCTGGAAGTTGGAAAGTTATGATTTGAGATTTTCAAAGAAAAGAAATTTTGTTTTCTTCTTTTGCCGACATTTTTATTGATCACGACTTCCAATATTAAAAACACAACTTGTGGAGAAACTCGTTACTAGAAAAGGGTCTTGACCCGTTCCCTAGAAATGAGAATAAGAGATATGGACCTACAGAAAGCAATGCCAGCTGGCATGGCTGTGGCATGTAGCTTACAACAGTAAGCATGTTGTGCGGTTCCCTCACTTTTTACTTTTGCAAAATATATTTAACAACTAAATTATATTTATTACAGTGCCTAGCTTTTAGTTATAACTCGTGTGTGAAATTAACATCTGGAATTTACATTGAAATTGTGCATGACGTTTTTTTGTTTTTTTAACCCTGCCTGAAAGCTGCACACACATACACAGGTTTCATTGTCAATGAAAAAAAAAAATCATCAGTCTCATTCAACACAAATTCAAGAAAACATTTCATTTTGTGAGATCTCTGATGTGCCAAGTCATGTTCCATTTAGTACCAGCCTCACTGACAGTGGAAAATCAAATTTTTATAGACAACCAATTACCATTGTTATCTTTTATTTTTATCTCCTTGTCATTACAGTTCCATTCCCCAATGTTCATATTTTGCCCATAATGATCATTTTCATGTTCATTGCACGTTTAATGCATGCTCCTTGTTTTCCTTGTGCATGCAGGGATTCGGTTTCGTAACTTTCGCAAATAGCAGTGATGCTGACAGAGCACGTGAGAAATTGAACGGCACTGTGGTTGAGGGACGAAAAATTGAGGTGCCTGCATGATTCTTTACATTTTTGTGGTAGCACAACTGAAACCAATGCTAAGTATACCTATGTGTTGCAGTATGGAGAAATGCCTGATAATTATTTTTTCCTTCATTGGTCATCACTTAAGTCTTTGTTTGGTCATTTCGCCATTCAATCAATGTTGTACTCAACTCGAGAGAAAATTTACGTCAAGGAACATTTGGATCCTCCTCTTTTGAAATTTTTATCATAGACTTCCTTTTGTTTTGTTTTGTTTTGTTTTTTGTTTTTAGTTTCATTTTATGTTCAGTTTTCTTTTTGTGCTCAATACCTATGGTGATTTTTTTTCTCCTTTTACGCAGTCAAGTTTTAAGCATTTTCTGTCATAACTGAAAAAATGTTTAAGCACATGATTCGTCTTAGCTGTCATCACTTTTGTTTTTCTTTACTTTTGCCCCGTTTGTCTTGTGAATATCAATGACACCTCATGTGATTTTCTTTCTTCAATGTTTCTACCATGCTCAGACAGTGGAGAACCATTGCCTAATTGGGCCGTCTTAAGTGTGTATCAAGTATGTTTTGTTGTGCATTTCAATGTGCAAAGCCCCCAAATTCCCAGTCGCTCTCTGATTTGCACGCAAGGCAATATATTATCAAATGTTTCTTCTTTGTAGATATTTGTGCATTATCCGTGTACTATGTTATGCAATACGTACATTATGCAATACGTACATTTCTATACGTACATTATGCAATACGTACATTTCTATACGTACATTACGCAATACGTACATTTCTATATGGCATTTCTTTATGCTGTAATTTTCTATTAAAAGATTTAACGGTGCTTCCCACTTAAAGATAGATAATATATCATTTTGTTATTTCACATAGCTATATCTTTTATATATGTGAAGAAAATGCCACTCCAAAAATGCTCTCATTTTTTCTAGATACATATTTTGAAAATTTAACCTAGGACAAAATCTTCTTTCGGGTCAGTGACATTAACAAAGTAATTTCACTGGTTGTGAAATCTGAAAACATTTTTGAACACATTCAGCATTTTTGGGTGCATTTTCATGTTGTGGCCAGAGTTGACATTTTATTTTTTTTAGAAACTTGTAAAGCATTAGCTATTGAATTATGTTTACAAATGAATTAAAGTTAGATTATGATGAAGTTCTTACATTTTGTCGTTTTCTAAAAGTAGTCGTCAGATATTGATTAATGATAGATTCCCCTTTTGATTTTATTTCATTTTCTTTTGAGTGTGTGTGTGTGAATTTTAAAAGACAGCTTTTGATGGTGTTGAGATTGTCACATTTAGTCTGTTATGAATAATTTAACTATATTATTTCAAGCAGGTTTTTTTGTAGTTATTAGGGTGCAAACATTATATGGTTGTGCGTAAGAAATAATCTTGTTGGAAGGAAGATAGCCAAGGGTATTTACGAGGCAGGGTAATTTTCTTTTTGTCCACTGCGCGTGTTCAGGTGAGACATAATCTGTCTTTACTATGTTGGGAGTTGGCCGGATAGAATCTATTCACAAGCATAGGAATTGTAAGGGTTTAATGGGTTTTTGTAAATGATTTTTGAACATCCATGTCCATGTGATCAAGATAGACTTTTCTAAAAAGATACGTTTTGTGTACAGTCAGTTGTAGGAGTTCTTATCTTGAGTCTTTCCAGCAAAAAGATGGGTAACTCTGCATCTAGGTGTACATCCAATTTTGGGGCAAGTAGATGTGACGTAGGATTTGAAGGTGATGTGGTGATGAGTCGGGAGGTTGGTATGAATCACGGCAACACAGATACTGGGACTTAGTTATCAGAATTTTTTTAAAAGTGAGACAGAGATAGAAAGGATTTGAATGAGGAAACGTAGGATGGGGGTGGGGGGAAATTTGTATTCATAACAGACTAGAACTGGCCTTTAAAAGATATGCATTTGTTTTTTTGTTTGTTTTAAATGCAATTGAAAATAATACTTATGCCATGAAGTCTTTTGTAATCATTTACACAAAATAGGATGTAGAGGTCAAATAAATAGTTATATTATATCGTGGATGAGGTTTCTTATCAAATGTCCTGTTTTGACCAAATAGCATTTTTGTCTCATGAAGAAGGGCAAAGTACTTTTCACCTTCTGAGAATCGGAAACCAAAGATATTTAGATGAGAGCAGTACAATAGACAAATCATTCAAACGTTTCCATAAAGAATGATGCCACAAATTGTCTCTTAGACAAACGGTTTTATTTAGAGTCTGTGTTGAAATGAGTTGCAAAAGGCTTCATTGCATGCCTGCATTTTGTCTGGCATTTGATCTGACCCAACCCCTGATTCTGTACTAGGTTAACAATGCTACTGCACGGATCATGACCAAAAAGGTGACTGCACCCACAATCCCTGCTGGTAAGATATCCATCCATCCATCCATCCACGCATCCATTCCATTCATTCATCACTCTTAGAAATAATGTGGATTTATCACTGATTTATTTTGCTGTTTTTATTTAATGGATATACAGTTATGCACTCGCGGTTTCCTGTTTCGGTCTTTTGGAAAACTTTGTATGTAATAACAAAACTAGTGTTTTTAATGTGTACCAAATGTAACGAGACGAAAACCAGTTACTGTTACCTATCGTGTAGTAGAAACTAGTGTTTGGAGTGAATTGACATCCAAATGTTTTTTTCTCCAAATCCCCACCATTTGTCATCATCATTGTTGTGTAAAGCCATTCTTCTTTCTGATCTCCCCCATGTACCGCCGCCTTCATCTCATTTATTCACTGCATTTTGGTTATGGTCTTCTTTCTTCACTAGGCTTGGCAGATGATGCATATTGTTATTTCTCCTCGTACAGAGAGATTGTTGAATGAAGGAATTGAAGATGATTAACTACTACTGTCATATGTTTAAATTGTCCTAAACTGTCACACAGATTTACTGAGGCTCGAATTGACAGCATGTTCTTCTTGATGCCCTGTGTATGGAATCATCTCACTCTATCTCCCTTTCTCTCGGACTGATCTCCTTTCTCTCAGACTTAAATGTCATGGAAACTCCCCAAGCTTTGTATTTCTTCCACCCTTTGACCTCCCCCTGAACACGGGACCGTCGTGATGTTATGTGCATTAACTCTGTGCATTTGTCTTGTGGACAAGTGTGTTAGAGGGTATTGTGATGTTGACATTTTGCAGTCTGACCACACTTGTATGATGGAACCAACATAGGTCTGGTTAGTCCAGTAATAACAGAGGACAATGTTTTGTTGTGTTTGGAGTGGAAACAATTCAACGAATGCTTTCTTCATTGGTTGTAGGCAAGAATAATTGGAAATGATGCTAAAATTTCATGAGCATAATGAATGCTAGGACTTAACCGAATGGAAGTTGAAGGAATGGATGAATGCAGTGTGTGGCATATGAATTCCATCTCCCTTTCTTTCTTTTAATCCTAATCAAACTCACTATTTCCCATCTAATGTACTCGCATTGATTCTACCATGTGCATCTCCTAACCTAACCCGTGGAACCTCCCGCTATATTTAGATTCAGCCACAGCTGCTGCTTTGAGGGGTGTGGCCTTGACACGAGGAAGGGCAGCAGCCGCTGTTGCTGCAAGAGGATTGGGTGGTGTGTACACTGCTGCTGCCGCTGCTGCTGCTGCAGCTGGTCTCAGACATCCCACACCGCTAGCTGCTCCGACAGCAATTCCCTATGCTACTGCTGCGTAAGTCTGTCATATTCTAGTCTTGTCTAGTTGTGGTGATGAAGAATATGTGTTCTAGAATTATCATGTTGATGATTTGATAATGGCTTTATATTGAAATGATGCACCGGTTGCATGTTTGAATAGAAGGATACGATGATTGTATGACAAGATATCAGGTTTTTGATGATGAGTTGATGTCACTGAAAGACCATGAAGAGTCAGGAGATTGTATTAACGAAACAAAATGGTGGAAACCATTGATGAATGAGTGAGTGTGAGAGCTTGACAGTGAACATGATAGGGTTACAAGGTGTACGTTTTGATTTTAAAGTACAATTCCTAATCCAGACCCCCTATACCCATTCACTGTCATGTCTTTTAGAGTCATTTGGATATTTAATCGTTTGTTTGAATTGGCTTCATTTAAACATTTGCAACTTGAGTTTCTGCATCAAATATGTTGTTTTTTACCTGTTAGAGAAATAAAAGAGAAATTCGTTTTTCTCCATTTAATGAATAATGATGTTTTTGTTGTGTTTCCATAGGAGTCTTTACCAGGATCCTTTCCTTGCCGCCTATGACCCCACGGCTAGGTATCAGGTAAGACCCCGCATGGTTTTGGCACAACACTTATTGTTGTGTCATGTAGAGCAGCACGCACCTATTAATAGATCTTGTTTTAGTGACACTTATTTCTATGTGCAGGAAAACGGATCTCACTTTATGATAGTGTGACATCCTTTTTTAACTCATTGACTTTATAATACAGTGACAACCGTTTTTTAAACTCATTGACGACGTGCCAGACGTCATTCAACTCAAACAACGACTAATTTGAATTCATTGAGTGGCTTCCCTTTTACTGGAAGTAAGATTTATAGTAAACAAGGAGTTATTGTGACCAATCCTAAACGATGGAATTTTCAACAGAAGGTTTGTTGATGATGTAAATTCTTTCACGCATGATATCGGATGACAAAGAAGATGTTTTTTTTTTTAATGGATTATATCCATGCCTTCATTTGTAAGTAAAAAAGATTAAAATTAGTATAGTTGATAACTGTTTCATGGCCGATGCCGATTACAGAAAAAAAGAGTTGGAAAGATAAAAACAGAGCCTCTAGTTCTTTCTTTATCAATACCTTAGTACCTTTCTGTGTACGGTCAGAGCCCTAGTTTGAAAGATTATATGAAAACAATTAGAATACTTTTCCATTCATTGCTCATTCTAAAATTAAATACCTTCTCAGAATTCACTTTGACAAAGTCACACTTGCTAATTTCCCTCTATAAACATTTTAAAGTTGTTAGTTTTACCCCTTGGCAACACATTACAGGACACATCACACCCTTGGCAACACATTACAGGTCACATCACACCCTTGGTAACACATTACAGGTCACATCACACCCTTGGCAACACATTACAGGTCACATCACACCCTTGGCAACACATTACAGGTC
>JARBEQ010000011.1:170855-180858 GCA_030265355.1 Tritonia tetraquetra | reverse complement strand
AAGGCACTTAACTCTGCTTACCTCACTCGACTCAGGTGTAAATGAGTACCCGGCCGAGGGCAGCGAACGATATTGTCTAACCGGCAGCTCGCACTGTATACTCCCCATGGAGTTGAGAAGGATACAGGAGTGTTTTGGCCTGCCGGGGGTAAACTATACATTGTAAAGCGCATAGAGCATGATGAACTTTCGTGAATATGAAATATGCGCTATATAAGTGCTATTCTTTACTTTACTTTAGTTAACTATCATTTCTGGGTAAATTCCATCTTTGCACATAAGTTCTCCCATCATTGTTTTTTCTCCTTCATTGTTAGTGTTAGTACTACCGTTTTCAAAAGGACTGATATTGTTATTTAGGCTGCTCTGCTCTGCATCTTATATATAGGTTATGTTGTTTGGATTATGTAGTTGTGCACGTTAAAGAACACTTGGCAGTTGGAAATTGAGAAGAGTAGCTCAAAAGGCTGATGTCCACAATGGGTCACTAAGGAGAGGGTAAGCACAGTAAAATGCCTTACCAAGGGCATTAACGACAGATGATCGGAAAACATGGTGCACCCGAGTGGGAACCCATCCAAACACTAACCATGGCCAATGTTGCTTGACTATGCTGGCTGGTTCAGCATGATCCATTTGGCCAACGGCACCTCCAGAGATCAGACTAATCATAATAAAATTGTATTCTAAAGTCAGTCTTCCAAGAAGATAAAAATAAGAGGATTGAATAGGTGTATAAATCGGAAATCCGTAGACATCCTTATTCTGGATGAATGGCTTTCCAACAGCAGACCCCAATTCACAATATTACCCAAATCTGGCAAGAAAAGAATATCCCTTACCTTCCTCCATTTCCTCATCATTTGACGATACAGGGGGTTTGACATCTCCATTAACAGCAGCTTGTGCTTCTGCTTCATTGTGACAGTTGTTACCTGTAAAAATGGATCATCAAATCAACCAAGGTTAAAAATTGCAATTTATCTTCTAATATAATTTTTTGATTTGTTAAAATTTCTGTTGATTAAGTCGCTAAAATTTCTCACGACTTTATTACACACTGCACGTCAATGAAATTTTGCATGCAAGGGCATTTTTCTATTTAGTGCCTTTGCATAGTATAATCAACATGTAAACGAAATGTAATTGTCCCAATACTCATTGAAGAAAACGTAGACATTTTAAATTCAACACTCTTTTTGTTGTGAAGAGCAATAAGTGTAAAGCCACATGTCCATTTACCATTTTGTTTTTGTTCACTCTTGATGTCTCCATTCACAATAGCATAAAATGTTTAATAATAATAAACTTTATTCGTCCCTTTCGGGCAATTTGTTATTTTACAATCATAAATACATTACACATTACATTAGACATATAACACAGCATTACAAACATGATCACAGAAATACAACAGATACAACTTGGGGCCTCTCATTCATCCCCCACCATTGATGGGTCGCCCTGTGAGCTAGGGCGAAGTGTCTTGCTCAAGGACACAGCAAAAAATATCTTGGAAGCGTCGTTTTGATAGCGGGGCGAACACCGAACTGCTGAGATACAACACCACCCGAAATATTCATGTGTCAATACCTTGGTAGTGGTGTGGTACTACTATGTTAAAAGAGTCCAAAAATAATAAAACGAATCAGTCAAAGTTAAAGTCAACACGGTTTGACTTTAAGTGATTAACAGTTGACTACAGGTACATCGCATCCCTCATACGGAACAACGGGTGCAGGAACAGAAACAAAAAGGACTAACTTAGAGGGAAAATGTTGAAATCTGCAATGATTAAATGTCTCACACTTACTACATTTTATATAAATTATTATCTTTCAATAAAATGTCCATAAAGCCCCACTGACTGCCAATAAAATCAACACTTCCACTGGACTAATCAATATCAAATCAAGACAGAAAGAACAATCTCATTAAAAACAGTGAGCCAGGGCAAATGACGAGCCTAAAAATTGCACAACTGCAAAAATAGAGGACGGCAACTATTTCACAATCACTATTTTGTCAAAAGTCAAACTTTGCAGAACAACTTTTTACAGTGACACACAAGCCAAAAACAAATCATGCAAATATTCCCCAATCCAAACTTATTGAAAGACCTACACATCACAATGATAATGAATGTGGTGAGATAACGATGCATGACAAATAAACTGGGTTCAATAAAATAATTACAACTCACATCAATTGAGGCCCAGGTTTAGAAGCGAGTTTTCTGAATTTTCACTAAGATCTTCACTTTAACCCTACTGCTGTTTCATCGATTTATAAACCAAGACCAGAAGTAGATTTCACAGATACGTCTTCGGTTTATATACCGAATGCGTCATAGAAACTCCGTCTGTGAGATCGGTTTATAAACTGATTCAACCTCGACCTTAATGAATGGAATTTTCCATTCATCTATGTGGGTCAGTAGTAAAACGGTTGTGGCTTTTGATTGGTCGATGCTATGATGAGGAGAATATTTCAGTAGTTTGACCTTATGGGGTCAACAGGTCAGGCAAGGACCTTTGCAAAAGTTTATGTTTCAAACGATGGTTTCAAATTACCAGTCAAAACATAAGATACTGCGATGGTTTTGTTTCCCTCTAAGAGGGAAAGGTTTTGTGTGTTTAATTCAAATTTGGATTATAAAACAGGTAAGTTGGCCATATCTTATGATTGTCTTCCTTGTGTACATGTTTGTTTTCCTTGTGTGCATGCTTCAATAGAAATTATTTTTTTTTAAATCACAATAAATTTAATTCTCAACAAAAACAAAATAAGTTTAAATTTTCAAATACATTACACATTTAAGTTTAATAAAGTATGTAGTTCATAGGAGTTATTTTGGACGTAAATGTCAACAAATCAAGTTTTCCAGGTTCAGTGCAAAATATCATTGTTTTTTTGCTTTGTCACATGCCCATTGTGTCATTGTCAAATGATTGTTATGTTGTCAGCTGTGCGATATCAAGTTATGGTACCAACACTTCCTGTTACGTAATGTGCGGTATTAGTATTAGGGGTTAACACACATTACTAAATAATCTATTTGCAAGAACAAGTGTGGAAATCACTAAAACTAAAAAAAGGGTCCATGATTTTCTATAATAAGTTATGGAACTAGACCTCTCTAGCACAGTTATAGCTAGACTTCAACTTCAAATCATTCTTATAAACACCACCAAAAAAAACAGTTGGAGGAATTTCATGGAAAGTGGGAGGGTCCAACTCGAACTCTATGGCATTTGCAACTGCACACCATAATGAATAATGAACATCAATGTAAGAAGGGTGGATTTTAAATTCATCAACAGACGGAACTAATAGGCCTTGGCATCAACAGAAACACATATTCTCTAGGTCTAGTCATATCTTAAAGACTGCGTATGAACCATATGACAAAGTATGTAAGTGAGGAACGTCTGGCAAATCACAAACCATCTTGATCTGTGTCCATCTCCTCTGCCTCTGTCAGAAGTTTGGCCTTCTCGTCTACTTCGTTCGCATGATTCATGTTGTTCATATCATTCGTTTGAATAGTGACCGTTTGTTTATCTCGCCCAGGAGTCTGAAGACTTCTCTGCGAGACGGTCCCCTTGACGTGTTTACTTGCAATTCGCCCAATGTCTGCAGATTTTACCCCTTTTACGGGGCAAACTGCTGTGGAACAAATTCTGATCTAAGGTCCAGCAAATACGGCGCCGGGATGAGAACAAAAATAAACAAGATGGCGGTCTCGCGGTTAGTATAGGCGCAGTATGGAATTGGTTTTAAAAATAATTTATCTAAAAAACTCACAATCAGCTTGCGCAACTTTTGCTGTCATTATTTCTAAACAATTTCAAGTGACCGTTGCAGGATTCTGAAAAAATATTCGATCCTCTGATGGTGTAAGCAAATGAAAGCCAGTCGTTTGTGAACACTTTCGTCAGTGCAGAATGTACGCTTGCGCAAACGTTAGTTTCCGTTCGTTATGCCTAAAGTTAGGCTAAGTTAGTGATCTATTTATTTTGTAACTGGGACTTCAAGAAATTCTAACGTTAAATCAAGATATCTTTGTAGTGTTTCGATGATATTGTCTATAATCAATATAGACAACTATCACGAATATGAATCAGGACGATTTTCAAGACTGTGACCAATCTCCAGACCACTGGACTTCGTCATTTGAGGATGAATGTTACCGAGAACTTGACTCTCAAAATAGAGTTGAACCTCGACTTCAGACTGCCGAGGAACTTGCTGCTCAGCATTTGTGGCTCGGTTTTCAACAAACTTCCACGGCTATAGCCCAGTTATACAATTTCAAAAGTATGAAAATTGTTATTTGTTTTATCTAAGTGCATTGAATTCTTTTATGTGCTCTAAGGAAAATGAGTTCGAAGTTGAGGATTGACGACAGCTGGTTGAAGACTCGCTATCATCATAGTCTGCTGTTGTGATGAGATCTGAGATTGTTATTGAGAGGTTCATCCAGTGAAATGTGTAAAGTTATCATCTTCCTGGCCTTGATGACTGTCTCGTCAAGGTCTATAGTTAAACAAACAAAAACAAATCAACCTTTAACACTTTAAGTTACTGCATGTGGTGGTACATCAACTCGGGTGATTATATATATTATATTACTGCAAACCAGGTTGGGAATAAAAACAATTTCAATTTTGGTAATCCTGGAGAATGCTCTGTTGTTACAAGTATAGGAATGGGGAATGTTGATGTCGCAAAATTCCATTCCATGTCTCTGAACCCTAAAATTCTATTAAAAAGTTAGTTAGTCTATCTATCTATATATTTTTTTTTTTACTGTTGTATCTCTAGATAATAAGTTGTTTATATTTTTTCACTTAGAACTTTAGGATTCAGGGATACGGAACAAAAAGACTTTGCGCATATGGAATGAAACAATCACATGGTGGCAATATTTTGCAACATCAACAAACATTCCTACATATTTGTAATGAATTGTAGTGTTCTCCAGGATGATTACCCCCAAAAAATGATACAGACCTGCCAACAGGATTATCCCGAATTTTGTCTCCAATCCTGAATGTGTTATCATTATCCCGAATTCTTGGGTGTGTGCGTCAAAGAAAAAATCGTAATAATAATAATGTTCCCACGCCAAACTTGACACAACTTCTGTAAATTGTAAAACCGACTGAATGGCAGTTCAAGTTCCAGTGGGAGCATCGATTACAGTATCAGAGTGGGAGAGGAAAGACTTGACACAATTTGAATGAAGAATCAGTATTTTCACCCTTAAAAATCGGCAGAAAATCTGTATGACAGAAAAAATCCAATAAAATATGTAACATTACATAGTATAATAGTATCATATTGTAATTGTATACACATTACGTTTGTCACCCAAATATTCGGGCATACACATCAGTGTGTTCGCACATAAACATGCGTGGTACCAACTTTGTAAATTAATAACATGATAAACTGTTTTTATGGTATCATGGCTTGTTAGGGGCGGGGGGGGGGGGCACATCTGTAGGAGGCTGTCCTCTATATTACAGCATACAGCCGTAAATCAACTAACAGAGAGAGAGTGACAAGTCTAGAAGCCTCCTCTAATTGTTTTTTTTGTTTGTTTGTAAATCAGCATTCATGATGATAGTCTGGTTAATAAGCTCGACCATCATTATTTCTATGGATACGTTCTCCAGGGGATGAAACAAAATCCAACCATTATCGATAAAAGTGATAAGAAAGGCACCACGCGCCACGGTTTTCCAAATACCACAATCATTATTTTATATTCAGTTAAATGTATACCAGTTTGCAGCTGAGAATGTTATTTGCGATAGATAAGCGTCCTTTCGAGAGGGGGAAAAATCGTTAATCTGCTTCATACTACAGCAATGCCCACAACTTCAAAGACTCATTGCAGCGCACGCCTATTCATACTATACTAATGTCATAATGACCTCCCGCAATAATATTATATTGTGTGTGTGTGTTCTCTCTCTCATTAACTGTTAAACTGAAACCAACCGCCGGAAAGCTCAGTCGGTAGAGTTGTTGACCCTTCGTTTCTGGCGCGGCTGAGTTACAGCTGTCGGGCGCGGGTGCTATCTTCGCGGTGGCCAAACCAATTAAGTCAATATCAAAGGTGGGACATCCGGTTTATAATTATAGTCCATCTCCGGTGATTCCATATATGGATTTCACAGGGTCCAAGTCATTTAAGAACTTTAAGAAAGTGCAAAGGAAGAAAATCAGGATCCCTTCTGTGCCCAAAGCCAATATATTAATATTTCTGCAACCCTATGAGGACGGCTGTTGACTGTCTAACAGTAACAGTACAACAGCTATGGTCTAAGGTGGGTCGGTCAACGGACTGCCTGCATTGTAACTCCACAAACCATTCATGGGCCTTCGTGGCTTAGCAGTAACATTGTCGCCTCATGAGCATATGATACTGAGTTTGAATCCTGGCGGAGACAGGATTTTTCCCGTTGAACTTTTTCATGTGGAGTCCATATGGCATCAAGTCTTATCGAAGATTCGAAGGTCCGTCTTTGATTTGATGGATAATGCCATGTTGCCTTGATCATTGATATGCAATAGTTACGTGACAAATGATTCTTAAATCTACGGAAATCCAAATTGGCTGAATTAGTTGAATGGAAGCCCTATAACGCAATCATCTTTCTTTCTTTTCCAATTCCCTGTTACCATTACAGTGTAGGGCCAGCACTATGAGTCAGGATTTCTCTGGATAGAGATATTAAGCCAAGCAGGTGATCAGCCCACTGTGACCTTTGTGGTAGGAATTAATTTTGCTCGGACAGCGGCCTTGTGGCCTACTCTTACGATTTTTAACTGCCAAGGTTTCTTTAACGCGCGCAACATGCACCGGGGACCTCTTGAGTTTATCGTCCGTCTCCTAGTCCTAGGGGAGAAAAGTACCTGACAGTGTCGCTGCCGGGATTCGAACCCGTTACCTTTCGATAAAGCAATCATATGAAGTGTATCACGTGCGTGAGTGACAGTATGGGTGTGCGTGACGTATGTTTTCGAGCGTTGGTATTGACGCCGATTAGATGTATTATGGCCGTATTATTATATGTACCGATAAACACCTGATGGTCGGCTATCAGGTGTTTATCGGTACGTGTAATACAGCCATTAGGGATCTATCTGTTGAAAAGATGTGAAAGTGAAAGAGATGACGAACGTGCTTGGTGCGTTCATGTGCTAAAATAATATAATTATAATGTAAAACCATGGATTTAGTACTTTTCGGTGAAAGGTCTTTTGTTTGATAACGTAACCAATTTTATCTACATGCGCTGCTTTCAATTGAGAGCCAGGGGGGATAATTGACCACTTGTCATACGAGTCAGCATTTACACTTTGTCTCTGTTTTTGACTATATTAGTACCTATTAGGTGGTTATCCTTTAATGTTTGGTCTTTCTATTCCGTTTAGATTTTTACAATCACTTTTTAATCTCTATTTCATGCAAAATATAGGGGTGAGAGATTTTCACTTCTGCCCAAGCAGGACATGACAGTAATATCAGGAAATCTGCTAACACATCCAGCTTGTTATAGAATGTAAACAAACACTTCTTAGTCTTTTGAAGGAAGCTGGGACTTTCTTCATTGCACCGTTATTATCAATTTCTATTCAAGCACACCTATCACCAGCAATTCTCATCACTAAAGGGGTCACAGTCACACAGTCGATTCTCTAGTTCCCTCGTTGTCAAGGAATTTTCTTCTCTCAGATTTTTAAAAAAGATTTTGCCACGGTGTAATGGATTATATATTGAAATGTGTTTTTAAACATGAAGATAACTAATAGTACGTTTGGGTTTGAAAGAACAATCAGAGAAATTGGTTATACATCACAACTAGTGTGGAATTAATCATTCATTCTTTTTTTTGTTAATTCTCCTTTTTGCAGATTCAGATGAGGATGGCTATGTTGTTCTCGTACCTTTTAACAAAGCGGCAGAATCTCTCACAAAGCTGTATAAAGGTATGTGGGTAGAAATACAGTATGTTTGTTATCCTTCACACATACTTAAGTGTGGAACTTCCAATGACATGGATGTAAGATCGCTATCTTGCTGTCCAGTTGAACTAGACACCGGCTGCCTGCCGTCCAGCTGACCATTGTTGATGAAAGAGCAAACTTGCAATTTGCAAAATTATGATTGTATGAACAAGAGGGGAAAGGTAATGAATGAACTTCCAAAAGGGACAAATCACAGGGACGTAGAACGTTTCGGGCCACAACGCCCTTCTTTCAGCTAATAGACAAAAAACACATAAGACGAAAATAGGTATAGGGGTATCCAACAATTCGATCAAGACCTATCATCTGGCCAGTCAGTGAGAGAGAGAGGTAAAAGTAACTAAAGGTGTGTACTTGTATGAACCGTCATGAAGTTCTGATATATATATATGTCAATGTTTTGACATGCACACTGCGGCTGCGTATAATAATGCATTGTTACCGAATAAATGTTAATATGAGAATCCAATTTACTTTCAATTTCCTTGCTTTGTTCATTGTTACTACTCTGCCGCGGCGTTCTAGATCAGTAGTTGGCCCTGTAGGATTTTCTAACCTTGCATTGGTTGGCTTGTTTTAGTCCTGGACTGCTTGCTTCCGTGCAAAGAGGTAATGTATCATTGTGTGTTTGACCAAGCCCCATGTTGGGGCTGGTACACTGTCCTCTGTTCATCAACAGGGGGTTAAAAAACTAAGTGAACAAAACACTGCTAGGAATACTGTAACACAAATATTTTTTTAAAAACAAAGATGCATGGAGTGTTTAAAAACAAGCACTTGTGTGTAATTGTAATTATTGCTATTTGATGAGACAATACAACCTTAGAGCTTGTCCACATAGGCTGTGTGTTCCTTCGTCATCACACTGAAACTATTGTGCCACGTGATGTTTTTTAGACTTTCCATTAACAAAATTTCATGTTATCTTTTCTGTGAACAGATAGCTTAAACAACGCAAGAGAATGCCTAAGGGTTGGTTTCCAAAGTGGGAAAAGCTGCAGAAGTAGAGATATTGCAGCTTGGGCCCGCAAAAAACGGAAATGTATACGTCGAGAGGAGTTGCTTGCTTTTTTATGTGGCAAAACCATACCATCTCATTCACACCACCACAGAAGCCGACAAAGTCGTCCCATTGACAGACAGTTATCACGTTATGGACCTCATCAGACAGAATCAATGGATAACACAGACTATTCAGTCAGAGATACCAATCTGCCCTTGCAAGGTTTGTGTTGTGAATTTATAAGTCTTCTTTCTTTATCAATAACCTTTTAGTACCTTTCGGTGTAAGGTGAATTTATAAGTACCTCTGTTAAATATAGATGAAGTGGTCAATTTTACCTGCTGACGTGGAAGTGGAAGGTTGTAAATTTGGTACATTTTTCTCTGTCATCAGTTTAACTCACTTGTACTGAGCCCCCTTTAGAGCCAGATATGCTGAACTGGGGGTTTTACAGGTTTCATAGCACCATATTAGATATATTCATCTTTATATTATAAAACAAAAAAAACAGAATCACTCTACCTTTCATACTATTTTTTGGACATGCGAAATGAAAAAGTGTTAAATTGTTTTAAATTAAAAATTGTTGTTTTATCCAAACTGAATATATACTGTGTTGCGTTCAGCTCCATGATCAGCAGTGCATGAAGACTCTGGATCAGGTAGCCCACCGTGCCCAGCACCTTGAAAAGCACTATAAGCGTTGTATTTTTCGGTTTTGGCCTATAACAATATTTACTGTTGTCTTGGTAGTAAACCCCTCAGGTTTTCTTGTTGGGTTCTTTCTTTCTTATCCAATTCCCTTTTAGCCACTAGCACCTCTAGAACAAGAGGTCAATCCTCCAATCTACATTCGTTAGGGTGAGGTGTGCTAATTTCATTTCTTTCTTATCCAATTCCCTTTTACCATTACAGTGTAGGGCCAGCACTATGAGGCTGGATTTCTCTGGATCA
>JARBEQ010000011.1:151004-163082 GCA_030265355.1 Tritonia tetraquetra | reverse complement strand
ACGGCCAGATAGCGGACATGTTTATTTCATCAACAAGAGCTTTCCTGCATAGAAACAAGGTCTGGGGCTCTCAGAACCTGGAAATTCGTTTTTTTTAAAAGCTAGGCGGCCGAGTTGCCCGTAAAACTACTCTAGTCTTGAGGATTTTTTGTTTCTGTTTCAGAACATTTTGGTTTTGCTTCCCAGTCTCATCTTTTTTTTTTGAGTCTTGACGTTTTCAGAATTTGAAAATGAGACAATCCGCAAACTTAGTTTTGGGACCTGCATAGCTACACATCATACAAATCTCTTTCATGTCAATTAACCCCTGTACTGTGTCACATTCACATCCTGCCTAGTCCTCACTTTTGATCGATGACCTATCTACTTTCACGCCATGCAGGCTTTCCCCAACCATCGATGAGGGACACATTCCTACCTGTGCGAGTGCCCCTGAGTTTGTTACAGAACTTACAGTTCGAAAGGGATAAAAATACCAATAATTAATTTCAATTTTTCCAGTTAGTTTGTATTAGTCTTATAGAGCCATAAAATAAATAGCTAGACCAGAGTTATTTCCGGACATCTCGGCCGTCCTGGTAACTCGGCCACTAGATCGTGTTACTGAGATCATCTCTGTAATGAGACCTTTCATATGTAATCTTGTTTATTAATTGGCCAAACGCATTGGTCCATTCATTATCTTTTGTTTTAGCGCTTTTGTTTTTACCCTTTCATCACGGATCAGGAGACCATTTTTCAGACCAACTCTCACGTGCTCGCACCACATGTAGTGCGAGGCGGTTTCAACTGAGAAGCGCGCGGGTACTACATATAGAAGTGAGAAAACAATACGCATAAACGATGCATGCCTTGGGCAAATACAGGGATCCACTGGCAATGATTGCCACACTACACATTGAGCGGGGATATTCGTTACGGGACCTGCTTGCAACGTAGTGAGCGGAAAGGTGTTATCGGGGAACATATGTGGGACCTGCAGGTTAAAGACATAAAATCAACTTGAGTTTGCTTTTCTACTTTAAAATTAGTTGATTTTGTTGGGTTGGAGGATAGATCAGATAAGCTTTAAAACTTTCAACTATGAATATATTCTGAAGTACCTATCAGGCTATCTGATAATTGATCAAAAAAGTGTCAAGATTAGTACTCCCCTTTTTAAATTTGGAGGGACTTAATTGATACCTCTTACTCATAAGTCATTGATCATAGCGAGAACTCTGCATTCCTGGGCAGATAATAGCTTATTTAGTTATTTAGCTTTTTCTTCTTTATTGATATTATTATTAGTAGATTATAATTGCCAAATACATGTATTTCTTCACGATTCACAGGCTATTTGAAATGATCCACTGTCAAATTAAATACCTCACATAAAAGAATTTCCGTAGACCATGATTCCAGAAATCTCTTCTCATATATAAACTGAAACACTTAAGACACTAATGTTTAAAGAACAGAATGTTTTAGATATGATACTGAATGGTATTGATTCTCATCACATTGTCTTTGTTTCATGATAATTAGTTTAGCCCAATTTGGATAGCATCCCTCTTTTCAGCCATGAAATCTCATCCTGTGAGGGTACACAAATTTATTCTTTTTTTCCCCAAAAGTTCCTGACACTGTTATTTCGACTCTTTTCGTGTTCGCGTGTTTTATATATATATATGGGTTTATATATATGTTTGTTTTTCCAAAGAGTTTGGTAATCTCAGTTAACAAGTATCTAATTCTACAGACCAAAAATTCAAATTGTATACTTGCTTTGATATTCTCGTCCTTTTTGTCTTTAATGAGAGAATTTGTATAGCTTATCTTTAAAGTTACGCTTGGTTGATTGCTGCATCAAAAAGTGATTTGACAGCATTGATGACGTCCCCTTTTTATTTGCTTGTGGGGTTTTTTATATTTTTTTATTTCACTTTATTTTTGTAGTAAATGTAGGTTTTTTTTGTTTTCTCGACAATTGATTTTGCATTGCTTAGAATTGAAAACATATAATCCTGTGGCCTTTTAGAAATTATGCATTTTCCAAATGATAAGTTACGGGACAGTGGTCTCATTCTTCAACAGTGCGCTCGATGAGTAATTTGATTAATACATTTCTTCTTATTAACCCCCAACTGACATCAGGCGATAGTGACCGGTACAGAGTGAAGTTTGATGATCCTCGGGTATGTAAGAGCTTCCTTCTCAGCTGTTGCCCACATGACATACTGGCTAGTACGGTGAGTGGGCAATGACCATGTCATTGCAAAAATAAACTTTTTCTAAGTTGAAAATTTTTTAATTTCTATTTTTTTCTCTCTCCATTCTTCCCTTAGCTTCAAAAAAGCTTCTTGGGAACAGGTTGGTGTGTCATACTCTATACATTCGATATCTAGGATGTGGGTACGTAAGAAACCGTGAGTTGGACCCATTTTGAATCGACATCTCTGTTTGACTAAATGAATAAGATTATTCAATGTATTTGGCGGGTTTCACAAATGGGCTAGCGCATTATGGAAACATTTGTTGTTATTGTCATTCTGTATTCAGGGAAGTGTATGGCTTTAGTGTTGTGTCTTTTGTGAATCAGAAATCATTGACCAAAATGTGTAACGTTTTGAAATGACGTGGGCATAAATGAATAGTTTTAGGGTTGGTGTTTTTTTATTGTCAAAAAATTAAACACAGAGTCAAAGTGCTAAAAGAAGATGCAGAAGAAAGTTTTTATTTTTAGTTTTATTTGGGTATTTGTTTTTTTCTGTGAACTGAAACGTATAACTAATGGGAATTTTTGGCAAAGACTATTAGATTTCAAGCATGGTTTCTAATAACCTTACATTACTTGGGGGGGGGGGGGGGTGGATATTTCATTACCTTTAGATTGCATTGGGTTCTCACAGCAATGACCAAAGATTTGTTGTTATCCCAGTTTTTATCTTTTGCATTTGGGTATTGCGCTACTCCTTTTTTTTCTTCATATGTTGTAATATACATCGGGTTTGGTTTTTTTTCTGACCGTTGTTAATTTTCATTTATCAAATTCCTATTGATATGAAATTATCCTGACACCACACAGACAGAAAAGCGTAAAGAAGCAAAATTTAGTTTTGTTTTTATGTGCAATAACTATATCATTTAATTTTCTTGTTTTGTGTATGGAGGATAACAGTAAAAATGAAGTGGTCCCAAACTGATAATTTTTTATAATCCAGCATCCTTTAGAATAATAACACAGGTGAGGCAAAAGATTTTGTGAAACCCGCCCCACATGAATTCTTATGAAGAGTTTAGTAATTGCTGGAGGCCGTAAAGCATAATGTTTTATAAAAGTCTATTGTTTGTCGTTGATATTTTTATTTATGTACCTACTAACTATGTTCTTTTTTCAGGTATGATTTGGTGACTTTTTTTTGGGGAGGGGGGGGGGGGTTAAGAGCCATGACTGAAATCCACCCTGTTGCTCTTATTAACAATTGTCTTGTAATTTTTATAGGGCTTTGGTCATAATTGATTGGTGTTTTATGACAATTCACGTTCAGTGTTAATCTCTAGAGATAGATTAATTGTATTTTTAATAAGGACCATTCTGCACTGAAGTTTTTGTTTATCTCTAGAGATGAATTGTATTATTTTATGAGAACCTTTCGATTAATTGCACTGAAGTTTTTGGGGGTTTTTTTTGCCTCTCATTGTCATCCTTTCTCGTCATCCTCATGGTGCACTATAACTATTGAATTGTTCTTCCTTCTTTCTTATCCAATTCCCTTTTACCATTAGTGTAGGGCCAGCACTATCAGGCTGGATTTCTCTGGATCAAGATATTAAGCCAAGCAGGTGATCAACCCACTGTGACCTTTGTGGTAGGGATTTTTACCTGCCAAGGGTTCTTTAACTTGAGCAAAATTCACACGGGACCTGAGTTTATCGTACGTCTCCGATAGGACTAGGTTCTTTGATCCCACCTACATGAATAGGATCAGGGGAGTGGCATATATAGGTTTTCACAGAGTTTCATGGAGAAAAATACCCAACGCTGCCGGGAATCGAACCATGTACCTTTCGCTTCAGAGACAAGAACCGAACCTCTGCGCCACTGGGACCCCATCTATTAAATTGTTGCTTTGCAACATTTTATTTGACCTGATTTTTCACCCTTTTCTAAAAATTCTCTGATAATGTGAGTCACGGGGTGATTATTTATGTAAACATTAGATGCCAAATAGAAAAGCCAAGACGGTATTGATTTTTATTCCTCCATGTTGTTATCAAATTGGTGATCATGTTATTTTATTCTTTTGGCAAATGCACATGATGTTTTACAGCGAATGGACTTAGGAGAGTGCTCAAATGTTCATGACCTGGCTCTCAGAGCTGACTATGAATTGGCTGCTAAGAGGAAGGACTATTTTTATGACATTGATGTAAGTGAACGATTGACTTATGTCCTGATTTATAAACTATGAAATCTTTAAAAAAAGATTTTTCATAATCTGAATTGTTGTTTTCTCATGGATTTGTATACTTTACATTGTCAATTTAAGGGGTAGGGATGGTGAATTGCAGTTATTTGTTAAGCAGCCAGTTGTTTAAAATTTATCAATTCACAAAGGAAAATGTTTATTTTTTATACCCACCTGAAAAACTCACTCTGTGAAAATGAATCCTTTGTGTTATTATTACATGTCTGTTTTTGATTGTTCTGTCCATATATCTCTCTACAAGGCTATGGAACACCTGCAGAGCTTCATAGCTGATTGTGACAGAAAAACAGAAGTTGCTAAGCGCCGCTTGAAGGAAACTCAGGAGGAACTTAGTGAGGAAGCAAACTCGAAAGTAAGTTTTTATTTTCTTTATTTAAATATAGTTCTTTGTTTCAAATTTCATAGTGCAATATTTTGTGGTAATGAATAGGATTTACATTCTTAACTGTTTTTAACAGCTATCCATGTATCTAAAACATCTGCTTGTGGTTAGGTCCTGCAAATAATGATCTTGTCTGTCTCTCATGACTATGCCCTCCTATTTTACAAATGCTTCAACTTTATTCATCTCTTTCGATAAATTTCTCATTTTACAATGGTAGACATAATGAATCATCAATACATGACATGTTACATAACATTGCAATACATAATCACAGAAATAATACAACAGTTACAACTTGTGGCCTCTCATTCATCCCCCACCATTGATGGGTCGCCGTAGTTCAGCGCCCCGTGAGCTAGTGTAAAGTGTCTTGCTCAAGGACACAGCGAAGAGAAAAAAATGACCTGGCCAGTGTTCAGAATTCACATTGTGGTTTCAAGGGTTTCTTTAGATAATTCAGTTTTGATATTATTTTTTGTGAGGACACTTTGATTCTCATCTTTTTCTTTGACATATGAGTGTATAGGTGGTTAATGGGAATGTCTGTGAA
Source organism: Tritonia tetraquetra (assembly GCA_030265355.1). Classification (NCBI taxonomy): domain Eukaryota; kingdom Metazoa; phylum Mollusca; class Gastropoda; order Nudibranchia; family Tritoniidae; genus Tritonia; species Tritonia tetraquetra. The sequence goes on along the minus strand of JARBEQ010000011.1, from coordinate 157,675 downwards.
TTTTTAATGTGAAAGTAAAGGGGATCAGTTCGACATTTATTCAATGGTTTTGGATTTTGATATCTCTCGTATTGTTTGTTTTGCAATAGGCTGAGATGATCCACACTTTAGGAGAGCAAATTGGGACTTTGATGGCTAGAGCAGAAGAGGTTGGAGCTGCTGGTGAAGTTGACGAGTCCATGAAAATGCTGGAAGAAGTTGAGCAACTAAAAATCAAGAAAAATGCTGCAGAGGTATGTTAAGTTACCAATATTGGATTGCTTTTTTTTTTGACAGGTAATAGAATTTCAGTGGTGTCATAGTTTTAGGTTATATTACTATATATTCTGATGTTTTGTTTTATGAGAATAGTTACGTATAAAACGCATGGCTGGCATATTCACTTTTGTCAATTGTTTCATAATTTGTTAATTTTGATATTATTATTTTATTCAAAGGTTTTAGTTGTAATGCCAGGTAATTGTGAAAGGTAGTTGAGGAGTGGAGATGAATATGAAAAGGATGTGGCATATGAGCTGTATATATTTATTGTTGTGGCGCAAATAAATAATGTTTAATTTTATTTTTTTTAAATTCAGAATGATTTGAGAAACTCCATGCCAGCTTCCAGCTACCAACAACAAAAACTACGAGTCTGTGAAGTGTGTGGTGCATACCTGGGAATTCATGACAATGATCGCAGACTTGCTGACCATTTTGGGGGGAAGCTTCATTTGGGTTTCATCACCATCAGAGAAAAATTGGAACACCTCAAGGTATAAGTACAATATTGGCATATTATTTCAGAAGTCAAGGATTTTGTATATGACAGCAGGACTGAATGCTGTAGTGTATGATCTCATCTCTGCCATCATCCTGTTTAGAGTACATGATGGGAAATATTTGGACATATCATTTTAATATTGAACAAATTCAGAAATTGAAAATCACAAGTGTTGGGCGAAGTGATAGCATCTGTTTATCATCCTTTATTGAACAGTGTTAATTTTGTAAAACAGATGACTCTTGTCCTTGTTGTCACCCCCTGGCTATAGTAAAAATGGCTCTCTTTGATTAAGTTTGTCCTCTTAATTCTTGTTTTCTTAGTATGTTGCATATATTCATGTTCAAAAGTAAGTAAACACCTACAACATTTCTTAATAAAAAAGTAAACAAACGTAAGATCATGAAATCAACTTTATTCTTTCTTGAATAGAATGAAATATTGAAATTATTGCTGTACTGTTTACAAAAAACATCTGGCACGTGGCAGGTTTCACAGAAGTGGGTGACCTGCTTAATTTCCATTTTTATTTCTTTGTATTTTTACTTCTATCTGATTCTTTATGATGATTTTTTATGTTTGTGATTGGAGTGCATTAAAGAAATTTAGAGAACAATGTGCTCTTAGTTCTTTCATTTTTGTCTTTGTTTAGTTTGTTGCGATGTACAATTAATATTCTTGTTTTTGTGTCCAGGCATTGGTGACAGAGAGGAGGGCTCTGCGTGAGGCTCAAAGACGGGAGATTGAGGAATCTAAAAATTCCTTGCCTGATCGTAGTCCACCAAGATATGAAAGAGACGATGAGAGAAACAGGGAAAGGCGAAGATCGAGGAGTCATGAGAGAAGGCGGTCTCGAAGCAGAGATAGACACAGGCGGAAGAAGAGGAGGTAATATGATTTATTTGATATTTGATTCACTCTTTCTCGATGATGATTACAATAAACTCGAAGAATTTGATACAAATCCACATCTTCTGCATAGCATACAAAACTGACCGCCCAGTGATATTTCGATCGGTACCTTGTACTCCTGGCCACGTGCCAAAATAATTTGTGGTAAGACACAAATGTATTATCTGCTTGTTCGCTCTTATTCTAAGTTATTTTTTTGCTTACCCGAAGCTGTTTACAACTATTAGGAGAGTTGTTTCTGTAACTGAACCATTGCTACAGTTACATTCTATTTGTTACAGAGTTGATATTTGTACTTTCAAATAGTCAAATATCCAGCAGATTAATTCACATTCTTTGTCATTTTCGATTTAGTTTCCAAATTGACATTTCAATAACTAATAATGGAACATTCCCATGAACTACACCAAAACAAGTTAAGTAAACTTTACAGAATTTGTGCTGGTGTTTCTTTGACATCTTTGAGCTAAATTTTCTAGGATATTCTTCTTATTTTAAAAATTGATATCACAAGCTATAATGAAAATGTTTATTCTGTAAACATATGTAGAAAATATGTTGACTTATTATTTAGTGGAAAATGAATAATAATGGTGAATCTGACCACACTTAAACCATGAGATGGAAACAAAACCTGGATTTCTTGTGAGTGCAGCAACTTAAATGGCGTTTATGGACTAACTATAGAAAATAAAAAGGTAGGTGACGATTGATAATGGTTTAGGATATGAAAAAAACATAAAATAGCTTGATGTATGGATTTGTACAATGGTAATGCAATCATCAAGTAATTTTGTTGAAATCTTGAGTCATACTCTTGTTTAACCACGTCCTATTTTTATGATATCAAACATAAGCGTAACGCCCTTGGTCAGTATTACTTAATGTGTTCTCCGAAGATGAATGCATCAGCATGCTTTAATAAAGAGTGAGGGCCATTTCTTTAATACTTATAACATACATTACACACCAGCCGAAACAAGGTAACCCGCCGAGACGGGTGAGTCACCGCCCGGCACGTCTGGCATCGCTTTGCTCTAGAAAAATTATCCTCTGCATTGACTTTTCTTTTTTTTGTGGGGGAGGTTGTTCAAATGTAGATTATTTTTAGCGATTTGTCACATATATTATATGAATGTTATGGTTTCCGCCTAAAGTATAACATAATTTCGTTTTGGTATTTTGTGTCGATTTCTTCTTAAAACATTGTTCCATGCTTTTTCTTTTGCTTAAAATCGCTTTCAATATGCTTTTATTTCAGAAGCAGGTCTCGGGACAGAAGTTCTAGGAAAAGATCTAAACGTAGCCGGTCCCGATCCCGCTCAGGGGTGTCTGCTTCTGATGGGTAAGCAGACCTGCCAAGTCCTGTTTTTTAAAGGGATTGTCATGGGGGCGGTCATTTTGAAGTGTGTCAAATGGCCTCTTTTGACCGTTTTTATTACATAATCCTGGTTTTTTTTTTCACACTAGATTTTTTCTTCTTTGTGTCTATTACAGTGATGATAATTTTCCGCCAATTGGCGGAAATCCTCTTTTTTTTCCTTCAGCCAGTCATTTTCCTCTTTTTGTCCTCGATATCAGTAGACAGGAATTGACCAAAGCAGAGAATGTTTGTGTGAAGAAAATTGACAGTAAGGTTAAAAACAAGTTCAGATTCGACTGGTTTGAACAAAAAGTTGTTTTAAAGACAACAAAAAAAGGAGAGATTAGCGTTTTATTGGGCTGTTTTCATGCATGTTTTGAGTTGACGAAAATTTTTCCTCTTTTTTGACAATTTTCTGTTATCATCACTGCTATTACTGTCCTGTTTTTTCGTAGTCTTGTCCTGTTTTTACTTTGGTTAGGGTTGGCAGGCCTGGGTGTGTTTGTTTCTTTGATCAAGCCCTATTAACCCACGGACTATCCTGATCGCACATCTACTGGCACCATGAGCAATACACTGAACAGTATTAATCATAAAATGAGGCCAATAAACAAATTACTGTTGCTGCTGCGGGCTATGTTGGGCAAGTTATTTTAATTTATGGCATTTGTATGTAGTCTTTTTTGTTGTTGTTGCAAGTTTGTAATCGTTGAAAAGAATCTTACACTTTCGTATTTTTAACTCACTTACAACTGCCAGGTTTTGGAATGCAAAGCTGTTCCCTGTTGGTATTTTGTACCATTTTACACAAGAGGAGAAAAAAAAAAAACCCAAATACCTAAACCTTATTTTTATAGATCCATGAAACTGGAGAGAAGTGAACTAAAATGCTTGAATACATGAATTGGTTTGAATGTTTATGCTTGGTATTTTTCTTTTATCCATTGTTACAGTCGCAGACGTTCCAGATCTAGAAGCCATTCTCGTAGAAAACCCCGGAAGCAAAGTTCCTCTAAAAGCCCCCAGAGGAATGGCACTCCACCCAACAATTCAGAAAAGTAAGATGGTTTAAAAAAAAAATTCTGGAAAGATTTAACTTGACATTTACTTTCACATAGGTGCAAGATCGGCGGCATGCCGGCCAATTGAACTGGCCGCTGGAAAGAGTAGACTTGCGAAATTATAATGTTACGAACCGATTGACTGTCAAGCCGCCATGCGAAGTGAGTTTAAAGAGCTTACCTATACTGTAAGTTAAGCTCCTTGGTTTAGAGATCCGGATCTCTTATGCATTTGGTGCTTTTAACGATGATTTCCCGTAGCCTACCGTCCACCAGTCTCAAGACAAAGTGCATAGGCCTTGGCCCATAACAACATTGATTACACATATACCTACATACATGGACATCTAGGGAGATACATAAATACAAGAGAGAGAGGGAGAGTAAAAGTTACCTTTTTTTGTTTGAAAATGGATAGAGAGAATGAAAAGTTTGGGCAAAACTAAGGTCTTTTGTCTCTCATTAGTTCAATGTTTTACCGTTTGCTACTTAATTGAAGTCAACATGCTCCAACGAACGAACATGGGGCTTACGGTGGGCGTTGACGGGCACTGTAGGCATAAGTCCCATTGCACTGTGTGCTTATATTCTAAAAAGAACAGACTAAAACAACACACGCACACAGGCATAGATAACTGAATGCACACAAACTATAATATTATTATTGTCATTGAGGTAATTGGCACTGTTGAGTACACTGTCAAAAAGGCAGTTAAAAAATATATATATTGTTATCGAGGGTTAGGGCAAAACTATGGTGAAACGGTGTGTTGCACGCCGCCAATTTTGCTGTGGTTGCAGTACGCGAGGACTGTCTTAACTTAGCAAGAAGTGGAACTGGTACCCTTTATGAAGTGAAGTTATTTGGAGGCGTTACATGCATGGTTTTAGGGCGCCACTGAAATCAATCTCCTTTGTCCCTGAACTGATTTGTTACAAGTTGGCAGCTCTGCACATGTACTCAATGCTAAATATTCAACATCATCCAAGATAAAAACATCTTGTTCCCATTAGATTCTGAGCAAATTCATACCTGCGTAATAAATCACAGATTTTATGGGAATTTCTAGAGCTTTGATATTGGTGGATTTCCTTATACCGAAGAGTTCACTTCTTCTCGTTCTTAAAATAAACGGGTTGTGAAGTTCGGATGAAAGGAAAAACTCATTGAAATAATAGAGAAGTGAAACAATTTTTGGCAAAATTCAGGTATATTATTATGACTTAAGAGCAGAAAATTATCCATCAAGATTTGAGTCCTGAACCTCAGTATTTGTTGCCTTCTCTTTTCCTGTATACCCTTTCCTCATTGTTAATCTGATCATAATTAACCTGATATCGTATATATTTTTCTTATTTATACAGAAATGTCAAGTGACCAATCTGCTGTTCATGATTTACCTACAACGTCTAGAATGTCATCAACCAGTGATATTTTCTCCATTAAAAACTGTTTAAATGTCTCATTGATTTCATTTATTTGTTGACAATTATAATTTCAGCAACGGGGATGATTATTTTTTAAATGAATGAATGTGACAATTTTGGGTTTGTTTTTTGTTTTTCTCCCTATCGGTCTATCTAGCATTTAGATGGGTTTGGGATTTATTTGTTTTATCTTGGGTTTTGGGGGTCCTTTTTGTCCAGTTGTGGGGATAGGAAAATTGTACTTTGGGGTTTCATGGGATTTGTTCCCCTCAATAATGTTTGTATCGATTGATGTTTTTATGTCTGTAAATAGTTCCATCTTTTGTTTCAAGATTTTACTTAATCCCATATCTTAAATAAATGTCCATAACTAGAACAACTCCTTGTCAGCATATTTGTTTTTTATATTTGTTTGTTGTCGCTGCTGGGTGATTTTCTATAACACTTTGATTTGGCTGTCTGGTCTTAACCAGTAAGCTGGAATTTAACCAGTTGAGTGGGTGGGTGGATTTTTTCCTTTGAACTTTCTCTGAGTTTTTAATGGCTCTGACTCTGTGTATTTCTTGTGGAATCAAGTCCTATTGGAGATGGCCTATAAATCGAATATCCTACCTTTGATATGACCTATAACCAGTTGCCAAGGGCGTAACACTTTAGAAACAACCTGAGAACTAGCTGAAATTTGCTGGAATCTTTCTCTTTAATAGATTTTGTAATAAATCTAATCACGTAGATAATTGAATGGGGAATATGATGTTCAGTATTAATCTGTGATACTTTATTTATTTGGACTGGACTCTTAGAAGTACAAACAATGCTCGATTTGGGTCATTCTCTCGACTCTCATGTATGGAATACCTAAGTGTTTTGTGCTTGATGCCCAACTCTAAAGTTCAGTCAGAAATAAATGGACAGTGTTTTTCTCACCTATCGCGTAATGGAAGTTAATATTCCATGTGAACCCCTAAATCAATTTGTCTTAACGATATATCAATTTCGACTGGATTGATGCCTTATTTAAACAGTTACCTTCGTTAGTCTATATTATATAGAACTAACACCCTGAACAATCAAGGTATGGAAAATGTATTAGTGCCAGAAAAACACAGAAAAATAGCCTTTAGAGAGAAAAGTGGAAAAGACG
>JARBEQ010000011.1:134560-150904 GCA_030265355.1 Tritonia tetraquetra | reverse complement strand
ACTTTCTTAAAAATCATGCTATCGAAATAAACTTGGTACCAAAATTCATGTGATTATAAGTTCTACAAGCCACAACCTTTAGTTTTAGTGTGTGATCGAAATGAAAAATCAGTTTGTGGTACCTACTGCCAAGTTTCCTCTTGCGTGTTGAAAAATGACGTTGTTACAACACAAATGAAACACCGATCCCCCATTCATGCCAGTCCAAAAAATAGCAGCGTTACGCTACTATACTGAGTCGGCAGATTTGTCTAGCGACTTCGCAGGGGGTTTGGCATTGCTAATGTATGCATTGATCAGGCACTGTGTCATGTAATATATTTTGTTCAAATTTTGAGTGGAACCCCTGTATTATATTATTTTCAACATTACAAGTTGCTAATGGGTGAACGTGTCTGTGAGTTCTTTTACCCCTCATTTTACTTACAATATTATATTGGTGTAATGCGTCTAGAGCTCTGTGTCTTGAGGGATGTGCTGCTCAATTGAAGCGTATGTTATTGTGGTCACATGCCAATTCCTTTTCTTTTAATACAGGAAGCTCTATATATATTTACAGTTATGGAATTGTCATGTGTTTCTGTGACATTGTCTGACAGACCAGATTATGGTGGAAGATTTTATTCCACTGTGGGTATTATGGAAAGTTGGGACTATGGTGATTAGCGTGAAACAAAGGTGGTTTGACTGCCACCATCTCTCTTACAATTATGTGAAGTTTGGAATATCAATGGAAATGATGTTTGAATATAATTTGTGACATATCTTTATTCTAATTTTTCCAGTTGGATCGATTCAAGGAGCCACCTGCGTTTGGCCCCATGTGTGACTTGTTATGGTCCGATCCTCTTGAAGATTTTGGGAATGAAAAATCATCTGAACATTTCACGCACAACACTGTCAGAGGGTGCTCATATTTCTACAGGCAAGTTGTGTCTTTGGTTACCGGTATCTGTAATGTCAATAATTATTCTTGTGTGTCTTTGACAACCTTTGAGACAAAGTGCAGAGGTATACATGTTATGTGAGGTTTTGTTGTGTCCAGGAAATGGAAGGGAACTGAATTCATTATTTACTTAGCTGTGTGGCGGGCGCTGAAATGACCTACCTGTGTCGATAGAGCCCTAAAACAGCAACAAACATCATTATTACTAACAGTGACAAACCTGGGTGCCAGACGTCCAGCTCAAGTCAGATTTCCAGTTTTTTCCTAGTCTATTGGTTTAAGTTTATAGATCTAGTCTTCTGTCTTGTTTTAGTTAATTTGCGACTATCGAAGCCATATAAATAACAACAAATTTGGGCAAGCCTATGAATGCTATAAAAGTTAACCTTAACAAGGAAATGTGGCATGATTGCATATGACTGTTCAAGGTCCCATCTTGCAAGTCCAAAATTTTATGCCAGTGACCTGACCAAAATACATACAGCAACCATGAAGGAAAAGTTATCACTATGGTAAAGGATTTATGCCTTTTTGTGGTCCTCACAAGGAGGAAAGAGTATATTAATTACTGGGTATTGTTGATGCAGCTGAAATGGCTTATCTATCTAAATTGCCTTGCACAACATAATAGACATGAGAATGTTTGCCAACTGACCTATTAACCTCAAAGAAGAGTGGATGAGCACTGTTGCCAATGTCTGAATGATTTTTATTTTTTAAAAAGGCTACAACTACAACTAAATAAGCTCAGTTGTACTTGGAGATATTTAAACATGGATCTATTCAGTTGAAGACATTTTGCTCAGTATATTATGTCTTGTTAAATATTTTAGGTGTTATGATGGAACAGTGATAAATCTTTTTTCTTGTTTTGTTTGTTTTGATACTTAGTAACAAGGATATTGGTTTTGTACTCCTTTTTAAATTGATATTATTATTTTTAAATCTACAGCTATGCAGCTTGTTGTGATTTCTTACAGCAAAACAATTTGTTGTCGATAATTAGAGCACATGAAGCACAAGACGCAGGGTAAGTTAGGTGTTACATTTTATAAAATATTTTTAATAAGGACTTTTTCATCGTGGGAATTTAGTGTGGAAAAATTATAGAACAGTTGGGTCAGAATGATCTAAAAATGTTTTATCACGTTCTTCTCCCCAAGAAATGTTTCTTATTGGTTTCACTTTTATAAATGTTTGATGAAAACTTATTTCTATCTTGTGATAAGGCAAACTAGACATGATTATCAGAATAATAATTTTCCCATATTTGTCTTTGCAGGTATAGGATGTATAGAAAAAGTCAAACTACTGGTTTTCCTTCTTTGATAACAATTTTTTCAGCACCAAACTATTTAGATGTCTACAACAACAAAGGTAAGATGATATCAATTTTATTCTTAACTCTCTCGTGTTACCCTCCCTCTGTGGCCTTGGTTCAGTAGGCTTCCTATCTGGTATCAATATTCTCTGAAATATCAAGAGGACATCCACTCTTAAGCTTGTCTTCTCAGACTGTAGGGTTGCTTTGGATTTCACCTCCATCTCCTGTTCCTTATTTTATACGCAAGGGAACCCAAGGAGGGAGGTGGCCAACATTGGCTTGAGAGATTCCTCAGCAACGGATGGGTTATTCATTCTCCTTCGTTTTAGTTCTTACTGTTGGATTATTTTCAGTTCATTAGATTGTTGTAATATTTCTTTTAGATTTATTGATTATATGTAAAGAGATGACATTGACCTTATTAATTTTTTTGTTATCTTCAGCTGCTATCTTGAAGTATGAAAATAATGTGATGAATATTAGACAGTTCAACTGCTCCCCCCATCCCTATTGGCTGCCAAATTTCATGGATGTATTTACATGGTCCCTACCATTTGTTGGTGAAAAAGGTACATTTTTTGCTATTGTGATCACCAATTTTCACTATTTTTATTCGGTAGAGTAGACATTTTCAATATTGATAAATTTGAAATGGGCAGATCTTGCAGTGATGCACCCCCCCTGAACACTCGTTTATCCACAACTGATCCTTTCTTGTACATGAGAACCTCTCTAATCGGGAAACCTTGGGTCATGGGGATTTTGATTTTCCTCCTGTTTGGAATACTTAACCCTTCTATTTGTCAAGGCAATCCCAATAGTGCTGACGTGTGTGTGAGGAAATGCAAATGGGTAACTCGATTGTGATAATATTTTGTGATAGTAATGCAACATTAAAAAATTACCTGGGGATCCTTCCCTATTAGAGGTAAATTTGGTAGAACAATTCCACTCCCTGAGATTTTTGCACTGGATAGAACGTATTTTGTAAGTTTGGTGCAGTATTTTTTTAGTTCACATAATTTAATTTTATTATCTAGTATTGAATGTTACCAAAACAATGAGAGAATTCTGGGAACACTCAATAATAAAGGGACATCAGTCTCATTTGTCATCGGTAAAAGTCATTGAGTTGGATATATCTTATTGTAGATGATCTTTGACGGCTTGGTTTCTTTACAGGTTATTTAGTAAAAGTAAACCACTAGATCCAATACTACAAAACTTGCTATAGGAATTTTGTATTGCTATGCTGGTGTCAATTTTGAGTAAGTTTGTGAGTGAGACAGCAGAAATGGTGACAGTGTCTTGCAGATCTCCATTATGAGATGGTGGGAAATAGTGCTAGATTGCTGAGGAAATATTGCTATTCTGATATGTATTTATTCTTAATGCATGCTCTCCGTCGGAAAGCCAAATTACCGAATTGTTACACTCAAAATGACGCAACTAATAGTAAAACCAGTGACTGAAAATTATAGGACTGATTTAATGGAACTTGTTTAAGTCTAGCTTGACATTCATTTACCTCTATTTTTAGTGACAGAAATGCTGGTCAATATACTCAACATTTGTTCTGATGATGAGTTGGTCTCCGAAGGTGATGCTGACTCAATGGAAGGTAGGATGTTACGGTTTTTGCATGCTTTTGGTCGTCCTTGTCATAAACACACACTTTCACTCTCTTTTTCTCTCATGTGGCTTGTCATCACCATTATCATTAACACCATCCTCTGCATTCTCGTGCTTGATCATAATGTAAAAGTGTGGTATTTCATTGTCCCTCTTCATGCTGTTAAAGATATCAACAGTTGCATCTTTTCCTTTTTTTTTTTTTACAGATATCTTTAAAAAATAAACCCAATGAATCTGTAATGTCGAAACGCATCAGATAACCCGAATTTGGAAACTTGCATATTCTATCATAATTTTTTTTAGCTGTGTTCAATATAATTTATTTTTGGGTCATATCTCTCCTGTGATTTAGTGTAGTCTCTTGCATTATCTAGTCTTATTGCATTATTTTATTTCTTTATATAAACTCAGGTGGACTTTTTGAGTATTTGAATAGATTTGTATCCTTGATGGTTAATGCTGCCTTATTTCCTAAATAGAAGTGATATCACTCACTTTTTTTATGTTCTTTGCAATTTAACAATATAATCATCATTTATTACATGGTCAAAGCTGTTACGAGAATATTTAAAGTGTCGATGTTGATAAATGTCAGGTAATTTATGATTCATATTGTGTAGGCGATTACATGAAAAGGCTTCCCTGTGGCAACCAGACAACACTTTTCATTTTCTGTCCTGTTCACTGCATCATTGTAATCACACATATGATAGAAAGCATGAACACCTCAGCATTTTGTTGGCTTTTAGTCGTCTGTCATCACAATATACATTCTCATGTTAGCCAATTGTGTTGACTTTCATGTTGGGTTTTGTTTTATCTTTGAAAAATTTTATTTTGAAACTTATGTTGATTTTTTGTTTTCAATTTTTTTTTGTTTTCCTTCTTTTTTCTTTTCTTCTTTAAATCATATTTGTTCAATTTATTGCTGTATTTCACTTGTTTCAGGATTTCATGGATAACTGGTCTTAAGGTCTTGGTTCGGTTTTTCTTTCAGTGATTTTAAAAGCAATCTATTATTTCAAACTTTTTTTCGGTTTCTTTCGTCTTTTACTTTATTGAAGAAGGTGAAGTTAACTGGGTTTTTTGAAAGCATTGCGTACACCCATCTAAGGAAAACAAAAGCCTCCATGCTCTTGTGACATCTTTGAAATTTACATATTGTCATTTTTTTGTTTTCTTTTTTTTTCTGTATTGCTTCCAAAGGTGACGGTGCAGACAAGAGCAAATCTCAGGCAAATTTAGACATTAGTAAGCAAAATTTGTTGGTGCACGCCTCTTGTGACTGTACCAGCTCCTACCACTACTACTACCTGACATTTAATTATTACTGAAAGTAACTGTCACTTCATTGTTTTTTTAACTCATGCTTTAGTTCTCAATAGTGTTGTGGTCGGCCTTGCAGTCCTCGCTCACCATCTCATCGTTCTTCCTGCCCAATATGTTACAAGTATTTTAATGTTCTGTTTTGTTGGGGTTTTTTATGAACGATAACGGGTAATATTCATGATTTAACTACCATGGATTCAGCTATATCAATTTTATATTAAAACTGAAACAGTTTATTTTTTCGTTTTTTTTTTTTACTTTTTTAGATTTAAATATTTCTCTCATTTTTGAGATGTTAAACACATTTTACTCCCTCCCCCTCTTATTTATAAGGATAAAGTCAAATTGTAAACAATTGCCCTGTGGAAGATATTGCATATTTAGGTGGTTGGCGGGTGCTGCAGATAGCAATGCTATTTCTTTTTGAAATAAACAAACAAAAACTAAAATGTCACTTGGCTGTTTATCAATCAACACTGTATGACAGTAAACTTATTGACATGCTTCTTTTCAAACTAACGAACACAATAAAGGAGCAATTGTTATATTCAGCTAGCACCATCATGCATTTTCCATTTACACTTTAATGCTAGTCTAGATTTTGTATTACTTAGAAATATAGCACCTCCGTGCAATGCTCTTGCTAATGTTGACAATTATTATAGCTTTATACTGTAACAATGTATGTTGCATGCATGTTAAGTTTCTTTCTTATTTTGTTCCTTCCATTTCAGCCAATGTGCTGTATTGTATTTCTGTTCTGTTTCCTTATCTTTTTTGTTTTGATCTTTTACTTTTCTAAGTTCTGAATTGAGTTGAGTTTTGTTTAGTTTAGATTTTGCTTTTCCCTGTACCTTATGTCTTAGTTTTGTCATTTTGAAGTTCAACACACATCTGCTAATGGGGTTACGTGTTATTTTGTAATTTAGCCGGCGTAGGGGAATTTGGTTTATTTGTTTTAAATCGGGAAGCATTTATACATCTTTCACAGTCTTCGCTTACTAAATTTGTCTATTCATTCACCAAACTATGACTTCATGAATGAATTGAATGATGTGGTTAGCTTTGTTTTCAACCTAATCTCTTTCACTTATTTATTGATGATGTAAATGATTCCTACATGTACCTATGACCTTTTTGTTTTTCTTTATATTTTATCTTCTCTTGTCTCTAATTTCCCATTCCTTCTTGCTCTTTGTGTCACTTTGAAGTAAGTTACTTGTTGAGAGTAACTACAATATTAATTGTGAGAATTAATTTTTACGGCTCGTAAAATTTTGCAGATATTTTTTACAAGAGCCACTCATGAAACCAGTATGAAGACAACTTGTATAGAGACAAATTTTTAATGAAAAGTATCATTACTTCATTGTGACAATACTAACATGTACTATGCATGCTATGCTAGTCTTTCATCTTTTTTTTTTTTGGTCTAGTTGATAAAATTATAAAATTCTTAATGGATTGTGACAACCATTTATAAATGTCTGCTTTTAGAAGGCCCAGACCGCTGAGTTGTTTTCGTTTCCCTTCTTACCTTTCATTTGGGGATGTTGCTGCAGCACATGAGCTGTGCTATTAGAGTTTTCTGGATTGAGCCTCATTTTTATTTCAGATTCTGCTCTTGCTAATTTATTGGTTTGTTTTTTATTTTTCAACATTTTTAGGCGAGTACAAACATCAGTGAAAATATCATATACCGTACTCTTTCTTCTCTTCAGTGTAAAATGACAAATTCATTAGTAAATTGTCATCTGTTCTGTCCTGTGGTGTAAAGTGATGATGTCAATCCCTATTTTCAGTTCAATCTAATGGCAATAGATTTTGCCTAGACAGGTCACTTGAATGGGAATATCAAAGTTGAAAAAATGTTATTTAGTTAGAATGCACCATCAGACAAGTTTGTTGATGGATGGATGTGACTGATGTGGAAAGTCAAATTAATTGGTGGTTTGCCTGTGGATATGTGCAAACAAGGAATCAGAAGATGGTTAATAGCGAAATGCGCAGGGTCCCACAAAACAAAGCACATAAATAAGATGGCAGGCAAGCAGACTTATTTTTATGTATTGTATCTCAAATCTTCACCCCTTTATTGGGCTTCATGTATTGCCAGTCATTTCACAATACTATTGCCAGCGACGAGACCTTTGATATTTCGTTAGATTTAGCCCAAATTTGACTATATGATTAAACCTGTCAAGGTTATAAACTTACACCGAAAGGTACTAAAAAGGTTATTGATAAAGAAAGTTTCACATTATTTGTTGATATTTTTTTTTTCTCTCTCGCCATGTGGCCTATATTCACCATTTTAATGTAATTTATCTGGGTTTGTTTGGGTTTTTTCCTTCACAGTGATGTTTCTTGTTTTTCTGCAATAGTATAGTACTGTTGTTTTTTTTTTTAATTCTACTGTTGGTGGGCTTACATGAATAGATGATGTACAATTGTTTATTTTTGAATTCTCAACACATTCAGGGATTTGATTGCAGTTAGTACTTTCTCACTTTTCAAGGCTTATAACCAGTATCGACTTTTTGAGCTGAATGAAGTTTCAAAATTATTTTTTAGTATTTCAAAGGTGCAATCCTCTGTTCAAATGACGTCTGTTGAGAATCTATATATGGGTTGGAGCTTTACAAACATGTTCAAAGAAAAAATTCTTCTTAGCATAGTTTCAAGCTTTACTATTTCCGTCTTATTTTTCTTTGTGTTTGCATCATATGTTCCATGTCCAGTTAATTCTAATGAGAAACTTGCGCAGATGTTGGAATTGGTATGTGTGTGCAGTCTTCATTTCGAAACACAAGCTATGTGAAGTTTTATTTATTTACTCTTTCATTCCAATGAGTTGATGGGCTTGTAGGCGTAGATGATGCTGTTTTCTTCAATTTCAAACAGAACAATTTTCCCCCTTTTTTGAATGTTAGGTCCTTGGAATGAGTGTCTTCTCCCTAGAATATTTTACTTTGTTTTATAATGCCTTCTTTCCTCTTGCATTTTCAGTGATGTGTGTGTGTTAATACTGTTTGAGTGCATTTGACAAAAGTATTAGTTTGCCTAATCATTAATTGTTTAACATGTTGGAATTTGAAGTATTCTTACTAACAGAAAGTTGTGTGTAAGAATTATTGTTTCTTTAATAATGCTGCTTTGAATTCAAGCCCTTTGGGAGGTGCATTTAGTCACATGTTTTTCAGATCAAGAATCATAAATCTTTTTTGGTCAAAGAATATTTTATATTTTTAAGACAGATAAATTTTGAAAATTGATTATTGTTTGGAGGGATTTCTTTCTGTTAGTACTTGAATGTAAGTTTTTGGAAGCATTGACTTTCATCCACAGGTCTATGATGTAAAATCGCTTGTAATACATTCTTTCTCCTTTATAGATCAACTAGCTAAAGCATGTTATTTTTAGACCCATTTTGTCTTATTATGTAAATGTTTTGTTTTTGTCTTTCTCTAGTTGCTGCAAGAAAAGAAGTCATTCGCAACAAAATCAGAGCTATTGGGAAAATGGCTCGAGTATTTACAGTATTGAGGTGAGCCGAGTGGTTAGATTGTTACTCCTAGATCAATGTCCCTAACCCTTCAACTGGTCATACGCATACCTGCCAACTGTCACAATTTTTTCGGGTATTTTGGGGGGAAATCGCTATTTTTAAGAACTAAACCTTTTGACGGGCAAGATTGAATTAAATTATTTACACTGATTTTTTCTGTCATGTCAATACTCTGTATTTCTTTCTTAGTCTTATATTGACTACTTCGGTCAGTGATGATAATTTTCTTTTTTTCCTTCAGCTAGTCATCTTCCTCTTTTTCTCCTCAATAACAGTAGGCAGCGCGCCCCGATCCACTGAAACTCGACCGGGCTCGGTAAAAATAAGATACCGTTAACATAAAATAATTCTACGAGTACCGGACCGGAAGTAAATCTTTTGAAAACGAAACGGTAACAAGACCCTTTTAGGCAACAATACCCGGATGTTTTGCATGCAACCACTGTGACTGGAGCACATGGACTGGAGGCTTTTTGAACGAGATTTGGCTCGATTCGATCCATTAAAAGTTTTTATCCATCTTTGCGCTAGACTTAGTAGACCTTTATCTAATCTAGAGGGAGCTAGATTCTAAATCAGATAGGCTTGCATAGGGGCTGGAGAGGGGAGGGGGCTGTTTTCTTGCATATTTTGAGTTGACGAAAAAAATTCTTTTTTTTTTGACAATTTTCTGTTATCATCACTCTTCGGTATCGTACAGCCATTAAAAGGTATCACTTTGCTGATAGACAAATGAGGCATTTCTGATATAGTATGTCAGTCGTTCACACGTTCAGATCGTTTGTGTATTCGTTGCTGAGTACTAAAGACTGGTAGCTAGATTGTCTGACATCGAGTCTAGACATCTCATAACTATGAATACTACAGAAGCGACAATGAGGCTATGTTCCTTAACGACGGTGGCGCTATAAAAAAATTGTTGACATCAAACAAGATGCCAGGGTTGATGCGAAAATGTGTACATGAAACAGATCTTGTTATTGTTTTAAAAATTGTCCAAGGAACACTGCCATCTTGTGTAATGTAAACAATACAATACATTTTTACATATTGTTTATACATCTGGTTTACCATTAATAGAGTGAAAAGGAAACAAATTGTTATCGATGATTTTGAATCCAAATCCTGGTCCATCGTGCGTCAAATGAAAAATAAAACATCTCTAAACTATTTTTTGTGTCATTGTGATAAAGATGTTGATATGTGTCACTGGTCTAAGCGTTCAAACTGATGCCGATGGTACTACTTGTAGAGGTGTTTCTATTCAAATGAATTCACATCAAGGGTTTTTGTGTACCCTATCATAAAAGCTCAATTTCCTGTGGCTGCCAGAGGATTTTAATAGGCCAGTATGAGGGTTAAGATAAAACAATCTTGTCACATTATTATGCCCCTAAAATTATACCCCTAAAAAATTATGAATTTTTTATTTTAACCCTAGAACTGTCACGGGCTGACCCTTATTTTTAGGTTGTGCCACTGCCTTTTTAATTTGTCTATATTTGCGAAACAATTCTGATCCGGTTCATTGTGAATCTAGCGATATTATTCGGAAACAGTGCAAATTTTTGCCGACAACTTCAAATCAAAACCCAGCCCCTGCCTTGGCGTTTGTAAATAGAGCAAAAGCGTAATTTTATAGTTTTGGGTAATAATTGTATACGTTGAAATGATGGAGATAGAGAAAGCCGATGATGTCTGGTGTTCCAGTTTTGCTACTGACAAAACAATGAATGGTCTGCAGTGGGGTCAAACTCACGACCTCAGAGACTGGCCACCTTGCCTTCTAATCCTAACAAACCCCGCAACAACAAACAAAGAAGAACAGATCTTTCTATTGGTGCCAAACACTTCTATTTTTATTGTTGTTGGAAAGGAAATACAGGGGAGGAATGTGTGGCCATTTTTTACATGACCTGCCATAAGTTAAGGCACCCTGACAACCAAATATGACTGAACACAGTCTGGATCAGAGAGTTTCGGATAAGCAGATGGTCGTCCCTTTATTGGCTCCATGAGCAGTATTAATCAAAGACGGGCCAATAAGCAAATTACTGTAGCCCTTGTGGATACCTCCTCATCTATTGATAAAAACTAGGAGGTTTTACCACTCTGGACAAGTTTAATCAGTTACACAAAGCATTATGTTGTTAATTAGCAATGATTTTTGCCTTTTTTCAACTTTCATTCATGGATATAAATGCAATTTGTTCTCAGGGAAGAGAGTGAAAGCGTTTTACAGTTGAAAGGATTGACTCCTAATGGTTTGCTTCCTCTTGGTGCCCTCTCGGGTGGCAAAGATACTCTCAGCAGTGGTAAGTTTCAGTTATGTTATTTTTTGTATGCGGGATATAGGCCACTGGCAACTTTTGAAAGTTTCTGATATACAGTGGAGTCCACTTAAGATGAGCTAGCTTAGAATATATCCTCGGTTAAAATAAACCTTTCCTCTGGTCCTGATTTTTTTCTTTTCCATTACTTATCAAAGCCTGGTTGATATAAACCCCTTAACGCAGGCTCCACTTATAATAAACAAACCCCTCTTGTCTGTCTGCAATTAACACCTTCATATACGGTTATCACTAAACCACACTAAAACTAATGTCACAAGTCAAAGCGAAGCCCACCCACTGTGATGTGTTGATTATGTCCGAGAGTTAGGTGGGCAGAGTAGGTATAGGGGGTGGGTAGGCCATGGGCAGAGGAGTGTAGTGGGTAGGTTGGAGAGATCAGTGATGTGTTGGCCAAGGCTTTGTGATTCTATCCACCTCGTGTGCTGCGCCACAGGCCACCTCTCTCTTCTCAGTCAGTCAAGTGACAATGAGAGCATGCATGCTAAGTGTAGATTTACTGGTACATCTCACAGAGTTGAAATTCTTTCTTTTTTCTACTGCGCTGCTTTCTTTTGTATTTGAGAGGTTCTTTCTTTTGAAATTGGTACGGCTAAACCTCTCTTTAAGATATTTTTAAAAAATTCAGTCCCGAGGAGTTTATCTACACTGTATCTGCTATTAGAGTATTGAAATAGTAAATAATGGAGATAAACTTTTTTGGCTTTCTAGAACCCAACGTAAGACATGGTGTGATTTAAGTCTCAAATTGTAAAAAAAATAATGAATTCCTTAGGTTTTTCAAAGCTATATGAAAGACATTATTAACATTTGACAGTCATTAGTCTGGAGCTGAAGGAGGTTAATACTTAAGCAACGAGGCACATTTTTGCGCCAACCCACAACTCGGTGAAAAACCAGCAGCGCTTTAATGGGCAGGTTCAATTGGCGTGCCAAAAATATTCACAGGGGTTATGAACGTTAACTTCCCTTGATTCTACAAACAGTAAACAATGATTTGATCATTGGGACACTCTAGTTTGACTGTTTCTTGTGCTAATTCTTTGGGGGTTAGATAGAGGATAAATGGTTTTCATTTTGGCGTAAGTGTTCTATAGTTTACTATGTAATGATAAGATAACTAAGGGAGTGATAGCAAAGAGGCTGTTCATCCAAGTTAGGAAAAGGGAGCAATAACAAGACAAACAAGTAAGACTGTCACCTTATATGTATATTGCCATGATTCGCTCAAGTGTGATCATCGCACTGAAGTTCAGGCTTTTTTGTTTGGACCAGGGGGCATCCCTGCCCTGGTTCTGTTGGTTGATTTTACATTTGTAACTGTCTTAACCCTTTCCTGCCTACTGTGCCGTCTAGCACCTTCTTGCGGTAATTTCCGTTAAGTGGAACTCTTTTTGAGTGAAACCCACATGTGCGTAGCTAGTTTTGTTTTCTCGCTACGATGTTTCAAAACACACAAATTTCACAATGGCTTTTTAGGGAGTTGCGTCGTGTGCCTTATGTGACAAATGATAACAATTATGGCCAAGTTGACGATAAAAATGAATGTAATGGTGAATGAGTGATGTAGACGACGTTTTGACCGATTTGAGCATGAAAGTGGAGACACAGTGAAGGGTGAGGAAGAGTGGTCAGATCAACTGACAAATGTTCATGTTGAGGATTTTTTGCTCACGATCTTAGATTAGATTGTCGCTATTCTTTTTCTTTTGCCAGTTATGGAGTACATTTGTTGGCAGTATTCCTTCCATCTGTTCAGTATTTCTTTGTTTCTTGTAAGGGTCTTTCTGTTTTTGGCCTTTATACTTTTGATGTTGTCATCAAATGTATTTGTTTGTAGCTATTTCATCCTTTTCTTTGTTGAAATCATCCTCTATTTTGAGGCAATTATTTTTTTTATATATGTGGATTTTTCTTTATACTCAGGGCGTTGTTTTATTTTACTATTTTCCTTGTTTTCGACGGCATTCAATGTTTCATTTGATATCCAGGTTTGTTTTTTATATTTTTTTGCAGTTTCCATATAGATCTTCTTTATCTCATTCATCAGGCGTCATATCCTCTTGTAAAAAGTTAATAATTTTTCGAATCTGTTATCGCTTTAGGTCACGGGCTTGTTTTGTCTATCTTCTTTCTGTAGTTTGGGTCCGAAGACTGTCATAAGCAGTTGATGATCTGAGTTGCTGTCCACTCTGGGGAGTGTTTTTGCTATTTGTATGCTAGATTTCCATTTATTCTGTAAATTAATTAAAGGGGAGCAGGCACTAGAAATAGTATCAAGCAAGGATCGAAACTGAAAATTATGGGGGGAAAGACAGGCTTTCTTCGGTTGTGAGTTTGATTCCACACCAGTGGGCTGTGAGAGGATATGAGCTCATGAATGCCTGACTAATGAACCACTTTTTGGGGGATGGCTAATTAGCTCAGTTGGCTAGAGCATGGGCTCTGGCTAGGTGGTGTTGTCGTACGCCTTGGCGTAGGTTCGATTCCTACTGTCGACATTCCACTTTTCTTCTATAGCTATTTTTCTGGCACTTTTCACATTTTCCTTCCATGCTTCATCTATTCTGTATCAGAATGTAATCTATTTGATTTTTAGTTTGTCCATTTGGGCTTATCCATGTGTATAGTCTTCTTTTGTGCTGTTTGTAATTACTAGTTCGCACTCTATGCAGAACTCCATCAATCTTTCCCCTTGATCATTTCTTTCTCCCAGGCAGTGTTGTCCTTTCAGATGCCTTTACTCGTTTATTACTTCTGTGCCGACCTTTGTATTAAAAAATCCCATTATTATGAGTACGCCCGAAGTGGCAAATTCTCCCAGTTCTCATATAGCTGAGGGGTGACCACAAGGGCTGCATTAATTTGTTTATTGACCTTGCTTATGATTAATACTGCTCAGTGTATTGCTC
Source organism: Tritonia tetraquetra (assembly GCA_030265355.1). NCBI lineage: Eukaryota > Metazoa > Mollusca > Gastropoda > Nudibranchia > Tritoniidae > Tritonia > Tritonia tetraquetra. The sequence continues at coordinate 136,839 of JARBEQ010000011.1, read as the reverse complement.
ATGGCGTCAATAAAGAGTTGTGGACACAGTGGGCTGTCCACCTGCTTGTCTGAAATTCTTTGATCCACAGTAATTTCCAACCCTATGTTCAGCTATGCTTGGTGGTCAGGGTGCCTGCATTTATGTTGGGTATCTTGTGTACCTTTTATGGCTGAACATGGGGTTGGCCCTAACACTGCTCTGCGGTATTAATGGGGTTTGATCAAACAAACAAATATTATTATGAGTACATCGCATTTGTCAATGTTATCGATTGAGGATTGTAATAAAGAATAAAATTCCTCGATTTCGTGTTCTTCAGCTGCTGAAGTTGGTGAGTAGATTTGTATGATTGTGATGTTTCTATTATTGCCTTGAGTCTTATGGATATAATGGATATAATTCAGTCGTTAATTGGGTTGTATCCAAGCCGGCTATTCAATGTTTCTTTTCCTAGATAAAATACGACTCCACTCTGTCCTCCCTTTTCATTTCCAGAGTAGACGAAAGCTCCGCCACTAGTTGTTGTGAGGTGTCCTTGTCCTTTCCATTTGTGTACACAAATCCCTAATTTGTCCATCGTATGTCTTATAGCTTCACCTTCCACTATTTGGTATTTTCCGCCCTGTAGACTCCCTAATGTTCCAGGCTCCTAGTTTTCTTTTTCTGCTAAGGGACAGGTTCTGCCTTCACACCATCAGGCCTACTGCCGTCATCACAATGAATGGTACTGGTGTCCCTTTCCGTCTCTTCCCCCATACATGTATTTAGTTTAGTCTGCCTGGCTCAGGGGCCCCGCCATCAGGCCTTTGACATTCTTTTCTTTCCTTTGCTATCAAATTTTTAGGCAAAATTACAAAGCGGTAGTTTGCTGTTGCTTTCCGCTCACTGTCGTTTATACCGCCAACAATTCGGTCCCCCAAATAGTTTAGATTACTGCCTGTAGTTACCAGGACACAGTTGGAACCCCCAGGGGGAAAGCATTGGAACCACTGTTAGAGATGTTACCTGCATGATTCCACGCAAGGAGGCTTGTGTCCTTTATAGCTGTAGATAGTGTTGATTTATTTCTTGCATTACATCAAAGAGATAACATTCAGACCTGTAAATGTTCAGACAATTGTCTGGTTTCAGACCCCCACCATACTGTTTTCATGCATGTTTGCCGAAATGTTGAGACAATTTTGGAAATGGTCATTTACAGGTCTGAGCATTATATCCAGGGGCCTGCCAAACCATATGTTTTTGTGTATTTAGTTCAATTTTTTTTAAAGCAACAAATGTCCATAGTTCATATTTGTTTAGATGCACACAAACAATAGCACAAAAGCCCAATTTTACAGTAAAGAACCACATTTGACATGCTATGATCATAATTTTAGTCGTGGTGTCATATAACCTGAAAAATAGCACACTTTAAACATTTTGACCCTCTAGATATTTTTACATAATTTGGGGGATTCGAACACATTTTTTGCCTCAAATTCAATGTGGCTGCCAAGTTCACATGACACAAGGTCATTCCGCAGTGACCCAAATTGACAGTTTGTTCACTACTAACCACTTCCTGAAGTCCTTAGTTGTATGTTCTGATTTATATGATTTTATATGTCCCATTGAACTGGTTACCGTCCAAAAAGTGGGTGGCAGTGTAAGTGTTTAACTAGATTGCAATTGACGTTTTTGATTTGTGTGAGTTTTGAAATAAATGTATTCATCTCGGTCAACGGCCAACTACTTTCATTTAAAAAAACACTTGAGCCTTCATTGAGTAGAGCGTAGGACTTTACTGACACCATTACGAACATGGAGTCACTGCTTTCGTTTTCTCTTTGCTGATCTGGTTTGTCTGATTAGAATAGATGATGAGATTTTATTTAGACAATCTGGTTGTTCATGATTGAATTTGGTATTTTATTTTCAGCATTGAGTGGATTCTCTCCAAACCACAAGATCAGTGGGTTTGAGGAAGCCAAATGTCTGGACAAGATGAATGAGCGCATGCCTCCACGGAAAGATGCCGTCAACTCCAACAATAAAGAGCATCCGAAGTCTTAACTACTGCCCCCACTATGTTTTCACTAATCTGACATAACATTATTTCCTCAATCAGCTGTGAAAGTGAATGCATCTGTGTGTACTTTCCCCAGTTTTGGAGAAATGTTTGAAATATTATCTTTCCACTTGCAAACATCTTTTCAAAAATCACTTTTCTGTTCTTTTAGTTCTCTTCTCGATTCTCTCTCTCTCTCTCTCTCTCTCTCTCTCTCTCCTCTCTCTCCTCTCTCTCTCTCTCTCTC